>SJYC01058101.1:0-12251 GCA_006408675.1 Madoqua kirkii | reverse complement strand
TGTATGGATGTGAGAGTTGGACTGTGAAGAAGGCTGAACACCAAATAATTGATGCTTTTGAACTGTGGTGTTGGAGAAGACTCTTGAGAGTCTCTTGGACTGCAAGGAGATCAAACCAGTCCATTCTGAAGGAGATCAGCCCTGGGATTTCTTTGGAAGGAATGATGCTAAAGCTGAAACTCCAGTACTTTGGCCACCTCATGAGAAGAGCTGACTCATTGGAAGAGACTCTGATGCTGGAGGGATTTGGGGCATGAGGAGAAGGGGACGACAGAGGATGATATGGCTGGATGGCATCACAGACTCGATGGATGTGAGTCTGAGTGAACTCTGGGAGTTTGTGATGGACAGGGAGGCCTGATGTGCTGTGATTTATGGGGTCAGAAAGAGTCGGACATGACTGAGCAACTGAACTGAACTGAAGAAAGTGATACAAATGAACCTATTTACAAAACAGAAACAGACTCACAGACATAGAAAAGAAATTTATGGCTACCAAAGAGTTAAAGCTGGAGGAAGGGATAAATTAGGAATCCGGGATTAACAGATGTGTGTATGTATGTTAGTCACTCAGATTTTTCCAACTCTTTGTGACCCTTAACTGCAGCCCGCCAGGCTTCTCTGTCTGGAATTATCCAGCTAAGAATACTGCAGTGGGTAGCCACTCCCTTCTCCAGGGCATATTAATTCAACTATACTTTAATTTTTAAAATTCATCAAAAAAAACCATAAGTTTCTTAGTTTCTTCTTTTTTTTCTTTCATTTAGAGACTCCAAAAAATGACAAAAAGATCTTTTTTTAAATCTCATGATCTTTATAGAAGAAACTCTAATTTGCTTCAGTTGTAATCATTCTAATCTCTATGCCCTGCAAAAAAATAGAAGCAACACATTAGAGTGCCAGGGTAAAGACAGAAGCAAGATGTTATTGAAAGTAGAGATGGCAAAACTACTGAAATCAATTCAAAGAATTCAAAAATTGCAGCATTTTTGGAGTAATTAGTGGGGAGATGAACACCTTGTGTACACTTCAATGGTCATACAGGGGATCACTGTCACAATAGTTGATGCACATTAGAATGATTCCTGATTCTCAACAGAAGGTAGATTTCATGCAACATCTTCTGTTGAAGAAGAAAGGTCAGAGCTGCATTCTTTAGGAAGATTTTGATATCAATAGTTAAAGTGAGGGAAAGTTGAGGTACTTAAAGCCTTGGGCTGCTGGAAACTCATGTAAAAACTCACTTTCCTGGTATAAATAAAATATTTGATAATAAGACCATGACCTTCACAGCATCTGTCATTAAACTGTTGATCTGGGATATCTTTGGAAGGGAACAGCTGACTTGGGGAAAAGTAATATTTAATAATGTCTACTCAAAAAGTGTCATGCTGTCCATGTTTTTACCAAAAGGCTATGCATCTTATCAAGAAATTTTAAGTGTCTAGACTTCACTGCAGCATATTAAGGAATCAGAAAGCAAGATGTCAGAACACTCAGGTAAGAAAAGCGAGAGGGCATTCTGGATAAGCAGATGAAGCAGAGAAACCTCATTTTTCAGAGCTTCATGTGCCCACTTAAAACTTTGGTCATAATGACCCAGAGGTTACAATGAACACAAATGAGTATATAATATTTAAACCACTTGTAAGTCTCGCAAACAATCCTGATACAATAGAAACAGATTCCTGTACAATATAAAAGAAAACACTGTGGAGTCTTCAGAATTGGTTCAACTCAGCCAGAACAATGTTGGTGGAGAGATGTGGAATGGAATTGATTAGGCAATATTCCACCAGTTTTAATGTCTCTTTTGCTCATTTATTAGTGAGAGTCATTGATATGAATGCATCTTTAAAAAATTTGTTTCTTATATTTATGCTTAAATCAATTTATAGTAAGATGGATTGGGTTCTCTTTCCATAGTGTACTTTCTGATACATGTTTTGTAATTTTCTAGATCAATAATCAGCAAATCTTTTCTGTAGAATGTCAGGTAATCATCATCAACAAATAATTCTGAGCAATCAGACATACACGACAAAAAAGAAAAAGAAAAAAACAGCTTAATGTTAATGTAAAATAACCTTTCAGAAAAAAAGTATAAGAATTTGAGAATCAAGGCCTAGACAAAGAGTTCTTAGACTTGACAACAAAAGCATGATTCATTAAGGAAATAAGGATAAAATGAATCTCATCAAAATTACCAACTTTGCTTCTGTGAAACACCCTGTTAAGAAGATACAAAAACCTGATACAGAGGAGAAAAAATGTTTTCAAACAATATATCTAACAATGAACTGACATCTAGAATATAAAATAATATTAAATTTTCAACAATTAAAAAAAGTCAACCTAACTAGAAAATATGCAAAAGACATGAATAACTATTTCACATAAGAGAACATACTGATAGCAAAAATAAAAGATGCATAAAAGGAAATAAAACTATTACAGAAATACAAATTAAAACTATAATGAGACATCACTGTTACATATCAGAAGGGGTAAAATAAAAAATCGTGAGAACATCAAATGTTGCCATAGGTGCAGAGAAACTGGATCATTCAAATTTTGCTTATGGAATTACAAAATAAGCAACTTTCATATTATAGCAACTCTGGAATACAATTTGATGATTTCAAAAGAAAATCAAATTTTCAGCTGCAAAAGACCCAGCAGCTGTACTCCTGGGCATTCATCCCAGATAAATGAAAACTTAGGTTATCTTTTAAAAAAAAATCTCTAGCAAGCATCCAAAGCAGCTTCATTTGTAATAGCCAAAGCTGGAAACAACCAAGATGTACTTCAATGTGTAAATGGTGAAATAAATTACAGTGTATATATATACACAATGGAACACTATTCAACAACAGAAGAAATAAAATAAAAAGAAGGAAATCAACAAATTAGAGGAATCTCCAGAAAAATAAGTGAAAAAAAGCCCATTCCAAAGGTAACATACTGTATGATTCCACATATATAACATTCTTAAAAACGACAAAATTATAAAGATGAAATTAATGGTTTCTAGGGCTGAAAGGGAGGGTCGGAGCTGGGAGAAAAACACATGTGGCTATAAATGAGCAACATGAGGAATCCTTTTCATGATTAAACTTTTATTTACATTACTTTATCAACTTTACCCTTATGATATTCTACTATGTGTTGAAAGATGATACCATGATAAAATGGGATACAGGCTACCAGAGATATCTCTATACTTTTCATTACAACTGCATATGAATTTAAAATTAGCTCAAATTAAAGAGCTTAATTTTCATGAAAAGAGTTTAATTTTTTAAAGGACATAACTATATCTGGCTTTGCAGGCCATAGGATCTATGTTGTAACTACTCATCTCTGTCCAGGTGATGTTTAAGTAGCCATGAACAGCAAGTAAGTAGATGAACATGTCTGTATTTTACTAAAATGTTTTCAGGTAAACAGATAGCAGGTTGGATCTGTTGCACAGCCTATAATTTGCACACCTTGGTCCTCAACTAAATAATCCCTATCAGTTCAGTTCAGTTCAGTTCAGTTCAGTTGCTCAGTCGTGTCCGACTCTTTGTAACCCCATGAATCACAGCACGCCAGGCCTCCCTGTCCATCACCAACTCCCGGAGTTCACTCAGACTCACATCCATCGAGTCAGTGATGCCATCCAGCCATCTCATCCTTGGTCGTTCCCTTCTCCTCCAGCCCCGAGTCCTTCCCAGCATCAGAATCTTTCCCAATGAGTCAACTCAACTCATCTCATGAGGTGGCCAAAGTACTGGAGTTTCAGCTTTAGCATCATTCCTTCCAAAGAAATCCCAGGGCTGATCTCCTTCAGAATTAGACTGGTTGGATCTCCTTGCAGTCCAAGGGACTCTCAAGAGTCTTCTCCAACACCACAGTTCAAAAGCATCAGTTCTTTGGTGCTCAGCCTTCTTCACAGTCCAACTCTCACATCCATACATGACCACAGGAAAAACCATAGCCTTGACTAGACGGACCTTAGTTGCCAAAGTAATGTCTCTGCTTTTAAATATGCTATCTAGGTTGGTCATAACTTTTCTTCTAAGGAGTAAGCATCTTTTAATTTCATGGCTACAGTATAAAAACAATCAATTGTTACACTTAAAAAGCATCACATAACCATGTCTTAACCTACAGCCATGCTGCAATTAATGAGATAGTTCAGAAACCTGAAAATCATACTTAACTCAAATTTTCTTACTATAAAGTTAAGATTTAAAATCATACTTAACTTGCATTTTTAATACTGTAAAGGGAAGATTTCTATCACAGCAGACTCACAATCTTTCCCCTTTATGTAATAGGTTGGCCAAAATGTTCTTTTGGGGTTTTCTCTACCATCTTACGGAAACATCTGAACATATGTTGTGGTAAACCCAATGTTTACACTGCATTTGCTTTATCACTGCTCTAGTTTCAAATTCTTGAAAAATCCCTTCTCTGTCCTCTGCCATCATGTGTTTAACTCTCCGTTCTTTCTTTCCCCCAATTTCAGTCGTCTATCTTTCCTCCCACTCTTAATAAATAGATTGAAACTTACTCTGTTAAGTTCTTCCCTGTCTCTATTACCTACCTAGTACTATTTCCCATCCATAATCCTCACTTTTCCATCAATGCAAATCACAACTCTCTCCAGGACAGGCCATCTGTGAAGAATGGGTGACAGGAAAGAAATGCTCTCCCAAAGTAAGAATTCTCATTAATGGTTGAAAGGGTGGTAAACTAGACAAACATTGATACACGAATCATTTTTCCCATGCTCCCCATGATCGTGTCTGAATTAGCTTTGACATACTCCTCTATTTAAGGCAGGGGTCCCCAACCTCCAGGACCTAAGGTCTGATGAACTAAGGTGGAGCTGATGTAATAATAATAAAGTGTATAAAACATGTAATACACTTCAGTCATCCCAAACCCATTCTCCTCTTCCCCAGTCCTTGGAAAAATTATCTTCCACAAAACTCACCCCTGGTTGGGGACCACTGATTTAAGGTAATCACTAAGCCAGGGTAAGCAGTTCATGGAGCGCTCTTTTAAAAGTCTTTGCTGCAAAATGTCACACATAAGATACATTAGAATAAATTTATCCAAAACACTTGGATTGAGACGGTAACCGATTACACATTCAGAAGAGGGCAAAGAGGTTTAGTTTTGTTTTTTGCTTTGTTTTTATATAAAAGCTTTCCCTCTGTGAATCCCACAAATCTAGCCATGAAGGACACTGGGTGATTATTTTGAATGATGACCCCTGAAATTCCTTCCTACATATTACAAGCCTGACTCTCACCCTGGACCCTTTGGCAGTACACATTTTCATCCATCTTGAAACAGAATGCCCTAAACTGATGAAAGAGAAATGAGGCAATCAAATAATGCCTGTCAGAAGGCGAAATAGGCACAGCATATTTCTCCTCATTACTGCATATTATGAGAGCTAATGGCAGAGATGAATATCTCTAGTCAGAGCCATTTATATAGGAATTTACATTTAAAAGTAATTGCTATAGATCATAATTGGTTGATTAGGTGTTCTCAACTCCTCAGGCCCTTTTCAGACTTCAGCTACATGATACATACCAGGCTTTCAGAGGGCCAATTTGTGTAAAAGAAAATGTAATTTGTCCCTTATAAAATATCAAGTTGGAAAATGTTATCACCTTCTTCCCATCTTCCCAGACCAGTTATTGTCTCCCACTGTAGGAGACATCAACTACCATGGCGAGAGGAATTGACATGAAAATATAAATTATGGAGTTGAACCCAAATCTAACTCTAACTTGTATGAGTCATTTCACAAATTGATTTTAGAAAAAGACACCCATGTTATTTTATTAATCTTAGTAACCACAATTCTCCATGCCATATTAGTGGTGAGATCATTATATCCCCCTTGGATTTTTTCTCTTCTTAAATTATATGATCTTTAATAGGCTTTATGGAAAGTGTGGGGTCAATTAGGCTTTTCTTTTTTCTTTGTCTTATCAGGAAAATAGAAAAAAAGTATCTCTTCAGTCCTTGAGGAGTTTCTCCATGGCTCAGCAGGTAAAGAATCCACTTGCAACGAAGAGCATAGGAGACAAGTTTGATCCCTGGGTCAGGAAGATTCCCTGGCAGAGGAAAGGGCAACTCACTCCAGTATTCTTGCCTGGAGAATCCCATTGACAGGGGAGCCTGAGGGCTACAGTCCCAAGGGTTGCGAGAGTCAGACACAACTGAGCACAGCACAGAGTTCAGCTCAGTCCTCTATTGCTTTGTTTTTGGCTGCCAGAAAGCTCCTCCATAAATTATGGGATCTATCCAGCCCCAGATAGGAAGATAGTTTACTGCTGAGACAACACTCAGTAATCTGAGACCCACATTGATGATCACTGAATCTCCAAGAGAAGACAATATCAACTCCTTAATACCAAAGTGAGATCAAGGTGCCGGCACAGAACTCTTGGAGTTTCAACTCATATTGCTTAGTTCTTCCAATTCACATTCACATCAGCAGACTTGCAGAGCATATAGGATAGGAATGGGGCGGGTGTCTGTGTTCTGTACCTTACAGGTCTAGAATTCCTAACTCCCTGCCATCCCCAGAGAGTCATATGTACAAGCCAATCAGATTTTTCTTCTCACAACTGAAACTCAAGAGGGCTGGTCATACCCATTTTCTACATAATGGGTCCACTTTTTTAATGGAGGAGATCTTGAGTAACTCACAGATTACCTATCCTTCTAAGAAAAACTTCTTCCAAGCAATTCCAGGTTATTTTTTCTGCTTTCTTTGCTTAGAAAACTGGGGAGGGTAATCTACCAATGTAGTTTCTGTGAGGGCAATTTGCTACAGTACTCATAACATTATTTCAAGGAAATACAGTTCCCCTTCACCAACAACATTTCCCAGAAGTCTCCTGTGCCTTATTTGGTGCTTTATTAATTCAAGCTACTTGCATATTTATTTATATTTCATTTGTTTGAAAATTTGAATTCATTTATTATTTTTTATCTCTGCTTCACTATCTTTATAAATGGAAGTTAACAAAGGGCTTCTCCAACCTAACACTTAATGATATTATGGTTGTCACCATGAGACTTCCAGGCAGGAGTTGTGTCAATGATGTTTGGCATATTGCCTGACACATTTAGGATGTTTACTCATCATTTAGCAAAAATCATTTATGAATGGATGAGAGGAAAGAATGGAGAAAGGAAACAAGAGAGGAAGGGATGGAGGGAAGATGGCAGGAAAGGAAGAAGCAAAGGAGGAAGGGTGGATGGAAGACAAGGAAGGAGGAAGGGATAGAAGAAAGGAGGGAGAGAGGAAAGAAGCCATAATGATTGATGCTTTGAGGTCAAGTCATTATAGTATCTAGGCATCTTCTGATCAAAAGTAAAATAAATTCTGAGAAGTAAGAGTGATTATATCGTTAGTCACAAAGACTTTGCTGAAAAATTCTTTATCTGTTTTCTTCATAGTGACAACCTGAGTGACATGGGGATCCAGTAGGTAAACACTGTAATTGACACTCAGGCATGGTGGAAGGAAACGATGACTGGCAGGTTACAGTTCAGGGACTTTTGTACAACGAAGATCTGCAGATTCCAGAAGCAGGGATGAATGTGAAAGAGTAAGGAGAGCTAAAAGGTCACAAAAGACAAATCGCTGATAACTCTTTTTATCAGAGTTCTATAGAGAACTCTAAGAGAGATAGACACATTGGTAGATAGAGACAAACAGACTGGAGAAAATTTATTACAGAAATTAGCTCATACAGTTACAGAGGCAAAGAAGTCCCATGATCTGCCACCCACAAGTTGGAGAATCAAGAAAGTCTGTGGCATAATTCAGTCTGAGGCCAGATGCCCAAGAACCGAGGGGCTGCCGATGTAAGTCCCAGAGTCCAAAGGCCCAAGAACCAGAATCTCGGCTGTCCAAGGGAGTTTTTTGTTCAACAGGAAGTGGGGGTTGGGGGGTGGAATCACCCTTCCTCTGCCTTTTGGTTCTACTTGAGCTCCCATTGGATTGGATGAGGCTTGCCCACATGATGGAGTGTATCTCTTTACTCGGTCTACTGAGTTGAATACTATTTTCTTCTAACAACTCCCTCACAGACACACCTAGAAAAAAGTATTTTATCAGCTATCTTGATATTTCATAGCCCAGTTAAGTAGGCACATAAAATCAACCATCTCACTCTTTCTTTTATCAGCCAGTTTACGAACGCTAGGCTCAGAAGCAGCCTGTTCATCACTCACGTTATTTATCACACAATGCAACTTGTTAGCTTCTATAAGGTGGAAAGAAGCAATAGAAAAGAGAAATCATTTAAGGGGAGGACCAGACTTGGAATCAGAAAACCTGGTTTGGGGAGTGCCTATGCTACTTCCTAAGCTGTCTGTTAACTTATCTGAATGCACAAAATGTGCATAATCATAACAGCCCTCCTGCGGTTGTTGTAAGGACTGAAGGAGAGACATTTTACCTGAAGCCTCCTAATGAATGATAAAGCACTAGGCAGATTCAAAGAGGTGGTTTTGTTGCCCAGAGATAATTGAGACTAAAACCACTTTCGAGACAACAACTGCAAGTTTTCACACCTTGATCTCCTATGTGTAATTTGGAAAATTACAGTGTATGGTTACTTCTGAAACAGAGGAGCTAACTACTTGTCTTTGACTTTCAAGGATATTGGATGAAATTTGAAACCATAGGGGCACAAAGAATTAGCTTGGGAAAGGAGCAGAAATAATAGCTCTCTACTGATAAGAGCAAATACATTTTAACTCTGAAATTCCCCACTGTGAGAAAATACCATAAAATTCTCTTTGCACAGGTAAGGCATTGGTTATGAACCAGAAACCACTGTGTATCTCAATTGCTGAAAACACTTTGGAGACACCACTACACTACCTTCCTCTATTCTAAAAGAAAAGGTAGTTGATATTTAAGGTGGAATAGGGAATATGTCTTGTTTCTCTTTAATTCTTACAATAAGTCTAAAGTGAAGTCTCTCAGTCGTGTCTGACTCTTTGGGACCCCGTGGACTGTAGCCCACCAGGCTCCTCTGTCCATGGGATTCTCCAGGCAAGAATACTGGAGTAGGCTGCCATTTCCTTCTCCACAATAAGTCTATTAAAACCTAAACAAACAAACAAAAACATGTATCATCTGAGCTTTTGGAAATTAAAAGACCAATCTCATACAAGTTTTCCTGAAATGAAACTTTTTGTATATTTACATACCTCTTCATTGTTACTTAATCACCAGTTGTTAAATACTTCCAGTGTTAAATACTGTTAAATACTACTTTAACAGATGTTGGGTACTGGTAACATCAACATTCACTATACCCTGGTACAGAGTAGATGCTCTCTAAACCTTGTGTGCTAAGTTGCTTCAGTCTTGTCTGACTCTTTGCTACCCTATGGACTGCAATCCACCAGGCTCCTCTGTTCATGGGATTCTCCAAGCAAGAACACTGGAGTGGGTGTTCAGGAGAATGGCACTCTCCTGGAGTGCCACATCCTCCTCCAGGAGATCTTCCCAATTCAAGGATCAAACCCATGTCTCCTGTGGCTCCTGCATTGTAGGCAGATTCCTTACCTCTGAGCTGCTGGGGAAGCCCCTGTAAACCTTAGCTACAGAAATAAACCAAGCCCTAGCATATAAATGCACAAACCCATGTCAGCCTGCTCTATTACTACAGTGCAGGTAAATTTTATATTTGATTCCATAATACATCTCTATTTGTTTGATTCTAAAGACAGAGTTCTCCTAAATCTTCAAAACAAATTGGCTGTCCAGAAAGATAGCTGTGACTGTCATGTGGACCATTCCATGTGCTCAATCCAAAAATTAAGATATAAGAATTGGTATAAAAATAGACATTTTGGCAAAAGTCATTTTTTCTCCTGATGATGATTTCATCTCACAAATGAACTCATTTAGTGACTTGAATCATGTAACTAAAAGATCAGACTATAGTCAACCAGATCTTTTTCCTAATTTAATCTTCTTCTAATTTAATCCAGAGCTTCAACCAGGAACAAATGAGCACAGAGAATCTGGGCTTATTCCTGGAGATAAATAAGAAATAACACAGTGTATCGGCCCAAAAGGAAAAGCAGAAAAGAGACAACTGAAAACTTATGGATGAATCATAATCTGCCCTAACCTTTGTCCTGTTCAGCCTTCCAAGGAAATAGCAACCCACTCCAGTACTCTTGCCTGGAGAATCCCATGGAGGGAGGAACCTGGTGGGCTACAGTCCATGGGGTCACAAAGAGTAGGACACGACTGAGTGAATTCGCTTCACTTCACTTCATGCATTGGGAAAGATCTTAAAGATACATTCTTTATGGGGCACTCTGTTCCATGTAAGTCCTGAGAGATTTAGCTTCATGATTTCTACTTGGGGCTCACACTGACCTTGTAGGAAGGGACCTCTGAGGCATGGTCATTGTTCCATTTGGGGGCATAGAGTCCACTGGTACACCAGCTCCCCCTGATCGAGGCTAGACAAAATGGACATCATCCAGGGGTGCAGTGACGGGGTGAACCACTGCTGTAGACATAGTATTATGTTATATTATTTAGAGTTTCATTCTAGTTGCTTCCCCTTCTCTATCCTGGGACTTCTCTATTCCACTATACTGTATCGCTGCCTCAAGTTCATGTGATTTCTTAGGATAATCTCTAGAAAATCACAAGCATGGTTGGAAGAGGAAGTGTTTCCAGTATTTGAAGAAATTTATGAGTCAAATAAATGTGGAATGAAGCAAACTCTACCTCTAAACAGATAGGAGAACTTGAGCAAGTTCCTTAGCATCTCTGTGTCTTCTACCCCTTCATTTAGAGACAATGATGTTGTGATGATGATGAAATGAGATGGCTATTCCAGAGTGGACAGCACAATGTCTAAATATAATGAGGTACCCAATCATCAATGTTTTCTTATTTTTTTTCTACCATGCCAATTCACAACTCCACATCCTTAGAAATTTCGTCTGGTTACATTCTGGAGAGGTCGAGCTTTACAAATTGAAGATCGATGTTTCTGTAAATGAAAGAAATTCCTCAGTCTAAAATTATCACTACACATTCACTGGTATTTTATGTGTTTAATCCCATTTACTTATCTGAGAAGACTGTGGCAGATATTAGTATTCTTCCTTTGATAATGTGAAGAATTTAAGCTACTCCATTTTGTTAACAGAAAAACTTCATTTTGTAAGGTTCTGGGAAAAGAGCCTTTGGAAATCCCCTGACCTCACCCCACCACCCATGAGCCAATCAGACCCCAGACCAGAATCTCTTGACTTAACGTTCAGGAACTTGTGGTCTACCTAGGTAATAGGGACCAATCAAAAACCAATACACAACCCTTTGAAAGAAAGTGACCAATCAGACGTCCCCCTACCTAGAAATTCTTTTTTTCATGAACACTCCCTATATAAGCAATGTAATCCAAAACCCAAGGCTCCTCTGTATAGCTGCTGTGTTGGTAACGGTGGGAGCCCCAGCTCGAGCTTGGTAATAAAGACTGTCTTGCTTTTGCATCAGATATCAGCTCCCTGGTGGTCATTGGGAGATTGTGCAACTTGGGCATAACATTTGCTATTGAAGCTGAGACTCAGAAGAGTTAAACATTTGGCCATAATCTCTCAAATTTGATTTCTAAATATATGTGAAACATTAATAAGTGAAATATTTAGAAGGCAGATTTGTAGGAATTCTTATTTAACACTAAGTCTGAACTATATTCCAAGCAGTATTCCTCAAAGTAGTGAAACGTTGTTGCTGAACCATGAAAGATGCCTCCGGAGGAGAAGAATTCAATCTGGGGCCAGAGACAAGGCTTGATAGCTGAGTTTTTGTGTTAAATTTGCTATTGAAGCTGAGACTCAGAAGAGTTAAACATTTGGCCATAATCTCTCAAATTTGATTTCTAAATATATGTGAAATATTAATAAGTGAAATATTTAGAAGGCAGATTTGTAGGAATTCTTATTTAACACTAAGTCTGAACTATATTCCAAGCAGTATTCCTCAAAGTAGTGAAACGTTGTTGCTGAACCATGAAAGATGCCTCCGGAGGAGAAGAATTCAATCTGGGGCCAGAGACAAGGCTTGATAGCTGAGTTTTTGTGTTAATAGAGTTTTCAGTTCAGTTCAGTCACTCATTAGTGTCTGACTCTTTGCAACCCCATGAACTGCAGCATGCTAGGCCTCCCTGTCCATCACC
>SJYC01058100.1:0-19168 GCA_006408675.1 Madoqua kirkii | reverse complement strand
GTCCAGTTCTAACTATTGCTTCCTGACCTGCATACAGTTTTCTCAAGAGGCAGGTCAGGTGGTCTGGTATTCCCATCTCTTTCAGAATTTTCCACAACTTGTTGTGATCCACATAGTCAAAGGCTTTGACTTAGTCAGTAAAGCAGATAAGTGAACAAAATGGTTTAATTTATAGTAAATAGAGAAGTAGAGGCTATTATTATCTTTTGCAAGATCACTTCTCTTTTTCTTTGCCCATGCCTCATGGCTTGCAGATCTTAGTTCCCTAACCAGAAATTGAAACTGGGCAATGACAGTAAAAGCACCGAGTTCTAACCACTGGACCACCAGAGAATTCCCTGGATCACTTTTTAATATGAATGAAATCTATGAAAAAACGTAAACAAAGCCATATACACATCAAATGTGAAATGAATTCCTTAAGTTCATGGCCATAATGTAAAAGAAACAAGAATAAAATAGTAACCCCAAAACAGGCATGAGCCCCACGTCTAGTTTGATTTAGGTCATCTTGGAGACGGTTACCACTTCTAAACTGGAGATAGTAACAAATGCTTATCCTACCTACCTTATAGGGACCCACAGAACCTAAGAATAGGGAGCCACTTCCACAGTAATTTGTCTTCTTTTCCCAGTGACATGTCAAATATTATGCATCACACTCAGTGCCTTGTACTTTTCACCTGTTCTTCCCAACTATTCTGGAACCTGAGGGCCTCTCCCTTTCTCTCCCTCTCCCTTCCTTTTCTCTCTCTCTCTCTCTCTCTCTCTCTCTCTGTTTTATAGGAAAAGAAATTAAAACTCAGAGACTCTAGGGAATTTGTCCAAGGTATAAGTGAATGAGTCACAAGACATAAGACTGAGAAAAATAGAAATCATCTTTCATCAGGAGCTCTAGGGCATTTGACTTTGGACTGATGCTACTTTCACTTGATTGTTTTACTTGACAAAAGCCAGGTGAAAAAGCGGAGTGGCCTATTCTTTCACACATTAAATAAGCTTTTCTTGGGAAATGTTAAAAGAGTAATTATTAAAACTAATAATCCATTACATTTATTTATTTTTGTTTGTTTTTTAGTTTCTTTAAAATTTTTAAAAAAATTTTTAATCCTTTACATTTATTTAAGTGCTTTCCCAGTTAATATACTAGTTTCTCAAACATAATCTCTGCTAGAAAATTTTCTGATTTTTTTTTTTACTTTTAGTTACTAAAAAATATGACTTAGTTGTCTCCTTTATAACCTCCAACAAAGCAAACTGAAATATAAAGAAGAAACATACAGAAAATAACTTTTACCACACCACTTTAAACAACTGGCCAAAGTTAATATCATCAGTAAAGGGATAAAGCAACATCATGGATTTCCTGGTATGAGGCACAGAGAAGACAGCAACACTTGAGTGGTATTCCTCACAAAGACTAGTAATCCATGGTTAAACAGTCAGACAAACCCATGCTGAGGGAGGGACATTCCACAAAATAACTGGCCCACATACTTAAAAAATGTTTATGTCCTAAAACACAGGAGATCTGAGGAAACGTTTCAGATTAATAGAGACATAAATGACAAAATAATTATATGCAATGCATGGTCCAAGATTTCCTTTGTTATAAGAGACATTATCAGAATAACTTGCCACATCAGAATGAGATCTATATATTAGATAACAAAATTTTATCAGTGTTAGTTTCCTGGTTTTCATTATTGTGTGAGTATACAAAAGAATGTACAAAGGTATTTAATGGTAATAGGTATCATGCCTCAAATTTATTTTCAAATATTTCAGAATGGATATTGAGAGAGAAAAGTGAAGCAAACGCACTAAAATATTAACATTTGGGAAACTGGGATGAAGAGCATTCAGGAGTTCTTTGTAATAATCTGGCAACTTCTCTGTAAGACAGAAATTCTATCAAAAAACAAAAACAAACAAAAAAATTTTAAAGCACCCATGCAGGTTTATCTTGGGAAATTTCCCTGTCTGCTGCCTCTTACACCTTTCTAGGCCCAGGTACGGAACTGGTTATTTTTCCAAGACGCCCTGGTTTGTTTTGGTGGAAAGATGGTATTATAAACTATAACATGTATATTAAATGTATATAGTAGTGCAGTCCATCTGGGATGCCAGTTTTAGAAAACAATTTTAGTGGATTATCCTAGAAAAGATACATGTTGCTTTCTTTTAAGGCATGTGTTTATATTGATCTTTCAAATTCAGTTCTAACACTATTGTGCTATTTCTAAAATTATTTTCTGTAATTATTTCCATTTCTTTTATGCTGAAACAAAATCTTGATTTTTAACAAAATATATACTGTTGCTAACAGTTTTTACCTAACTATAAAAAGAAAATGATTCTGAAACAATACTACCATGAATACAAATGATAAGATGATAGGGACTTGCCTGGTTGTACAGTGGGAAAGAATCCACCTGCCAGTGCAGGGGACACAGGTCCAGCCTATGATCCAGGAAAATTCCACAGGTCCCATACCCCACAGGGCACCTAAACTTGTGTGCCACAACTACTGAAGCCCAAATGCCCTAGATCCCATGCTCCGCAACAAGAGGAACAACCGTGATGAGAAACCCCTGAGCTGCAGCAAAGAGTAGCCAGCTCTTCACAACTAGAGAAAGCCTGAGTGCAGCAACAAAAACCCAGCACAGCCGAGAATAAATAATGCGTATATGTTTAAAAGAGATGATAGGATGAAGTTCCCAGTTTTCTTTCACTTGTTGTTATACATCTCACTATGAATACATTGTCAGCTTATTTTGGCCTACAATCATTCACAATCACTCATTTCTTAACATGTTATAAAACACTTACCTAATGTGCAATTGTTTGTTCCTTTTCAATTTGAGTTTGTTCATATTCCTATGGTGACATTCTCAGGTTTTAGAAGAATTTTGGCTTTATTTCAGACAAGAACAAAAGTCCCTTAAAAGACAGGAGGGGAGAAGTCAGCTACTGAAGCTGTAAAGTTCTGTGTATAAATTTCATTCAAGCCACCATTTGGTTCATCACAAGTAACTAAATGAATGATATGTTTAAGATTCAAATGCAGAAGTCCCAGCAGGGCAAACCAATTCTGCCTTTAATATTCTATAATTCTAAAGTATTAATATGTTATTATATCTAAGTTCCTGTGGAATTAAATCTGTGAAAACAAAAATTACTTCATATGTAAAGGCAAAGTTGCTCCCAGTTACACTTACTCAAGTCTCAGAATCATTGCAACTTGTTAGACTCAAATTATTTGATAAAGCAGTTGCTCTATCCTCTATCCTAGGCTTAGCCTGAGGATGGGGCCACTTCATGTTGACTATTTCTAGTTTCCAACTATGAAGATCAAATCTTCCAGGTATTGAGTCCACTATTTCCAGAGTGGTTCTTCCAAAATGTTTTGAGACTTAGAGATAATGCCTTGAAGGTTCAAGCTTCTTATGAGGCAACCTGACGTATGGGATCCTGGAATCTCAGGGGATAGTTAACTGAGAGGCTCCTAAGGGTTCAGAACAGGGAGGATCTAGGGGATTTGGGGAGCAGAGAAGGAGAAAAGCCTAACTGACCTGATTTAGGCTCTAGTCAAGTGTAGGGTAGGGTGGAGACCAGAGGATAGTCTTGGGGGCCATTTCCAGAATTTTAAAGGTGCTTGAGGTGTCCACTTAGACTTTTTTCCTTGAGTTTCTCAGTGAGGTCCTGGGTAGTAAGCTTCATCTCCCCCAACTACATACATACACACCCCATCAATCCATCTAGGCAAGAAAAGCATTTTCCATGATTTTCCTTAGATGTTTCAAGATCTACTGAAGATTTCTTAGACTTCTGTTTATCTATTCCAAATTTTAAAATATTTCACATTTGGTGACCATTATCATCTAGCGTGGATAAGCACAGGCAGGACTCCCTTTTATAATTTTTATTGCAGTATAGTTGACTTACAATGCTGTGCTAGTTTCAAGTGTACAGCAAAGTGACACATATATTCATTTTCAGCTTTTTTCCATTACAGGTTGTTACAAGATATCGAGTATAGTTCCCCGTTCCCCGTGTGATTTGTGCACTGGGTATGTCCATAGTAAGAGGTTTGGCTTCAGTGATGCAAGCCAGAAACCATTCTTTTCACAGATTTCACAGAATATACATGAGGTGGAGTAACACAGAGGTTATGTGGGTGTGGGAAAAGGGAGAAGCCATTTTTTCCCCTCCTTTAGAGGACAGAGCTTTTTGACATAATGTGGTACAGGATTGTTGCTGTTGCTGTTTAATCACTCAGTCGTGTCTGACTGTTTGCAACCTCATGGACTCTAGCCCACCAGGCTCGTCTGTCCATGGAATTCTCCAGACAAGAATATTGGAGCGAGTTGCCATTTCCTTTTCCAGGGGATCTTCCCGACCCAGGGATCAAGCCTGCGTCTCCTGCATTGCAGGCGGATTCTTGACTGCTGCGCCACCAGGGAAGTCATGGTGCAGGAGTAGAGCCCTGTTAAGGCAGCCCGGAGGGTGAGATGGTTGAATGGCATCACTGACTCAATGGACATTTGAGTCTGAGCAAGCTCCAAGGGTTGGTGATGGACAGGAAAGCCCAGCATGCTGCAGTCCATGGGATTGCAGAGTCAGACATGACTGAGCATCTGAACTGAACTGAACTGAAGCAGCCCTGGAGAGTGGAAAGGAAGCAAAAAACAGAAATGAGACTTTACCTTGTCACTGTTTCTCATCTGGCAGTTTCTTCAGCTAGATCTTGATAGGGATTGCTCCAAGTCTCCCAAGACTGAAACAAATTTTAAAATGTGAAAATTAAACCATCAGAGTCTACTTGGTATCTTCAAATGGTAACTGTTATTTTAACATTCAAGCTGGTTTTAGAAAAGGCAGAGGAACCAGAGATCAAATTGCCAACATCCACTGGATCATCAAAAAAGTAAGAGAGTTCCAGAAAAATATCTACTTCTGCTTTATTGACTATGCCAAAGCCTTTGACTGTGTGAATCACAATAAACTGTGGGAAATTATCTGAAAGAGATGGAAATAACAGACCACCTGACCTGCCTCTTGAGAAATCTGTATGCAGGTCAGGAAGCAACAGTTAGAATTGGACATGAAACAACAGACTGGTTCCAAATAGGGAAAGGAGTATGTCAAGGCTGTATACTGTCACCCTACTTATTTAACTTATATGCAGAGTACATCATGAGAAACGCTGGGCTGGAAGAAGCACAAGCTGCAATCAAGATTGCCAGGGGAAATATCAATAACCTCAGATATGCAGATGACACCACCCTTATGGCAGAAAGTGAAGAGGAACTAAAGAGCCTCTTGATGAAAGTGAAAGAAGAGAGTGAAAAAGTTGCCTCAACATTCAGAAAATGAAGATCACGGCATCTGGTTCCATCACTTCATGGCAAATAGATGGGGAAACAGTGGTTGGGGGGCTCCAAAATCACTGCAGATGGTGACTGCAGCCATGAAATTAAAAGACATTTACTCTTTGTAAGGCAAGTTATGACCAACCTAAACAGAATATTAAAAAGCAGAGACATTACTTTGCCAACAAAGGTCCATCTAGTCAAAGCTATGGTTTCTCCAGTAGTCATGTATGGATGTGAGAGTTGGACTATAAAGAAAGCTGAGAGAGTATGTCAAGGCTGTATACTGTCACCCTACTTATTTAACTTATATGCAGAGTACATCATGAGAAACGCTGGGCTGGAAGAAGCACAAGCTGCAATCAAGATTGCCAGGGGAAATATCAATAACCTCAGATATGCAGATGACACCACCCTTATGGCAGAAAGTGAAGAGGAACTAAAGAGCCTCTTGATGAAAGTGAAAGAAGAGAGTGAAAAAGTTGCCTCAACATTCAGAAAATGAAGATCACGGCATCTGGTTCCATCACTTCATGGCAAATAGATGGGGAAACAGTGGTTGGGGGGCTCCAAAATCACTGCAGATGGTGACTGCAGCCATGAAATTAAAAGACATTTACTCTTTGTAAGGCAAGTTATGACCAACCTAAACAGAATATTAAAAAGCAGAGACATTACTTTGCCAACAAAGGTCCATCTAGTCAAAGCTATGGTTTCTCCAGTAGTCATGTATGGATGTGAGAGTTGGACTATAAAGAAAGCTGAGAGCCGAAGAATTGATGCTTTTGAATTGCGGTTTTAGAGAAGACTCTTGAGAGTCCCTTGGACTGCAAGGAGATCCAACTAGTCCATCCTAAAGGAGATCAGTCCTGAGTGTTCATTGGAAGGACTGATGTTGAAGCTGAAACTCCAATACTTTGGCCATCTGCTGCGAAGAGCTGACTCATTTGAAAAGACCCTGATGCTGGGATAGATTGAGGGCAGGAGGAGAAGAGGACAACAGAGGACGAGATGGTTGAATGGTATCACTGACTCAAAGGACATGAGTTTGGGTAAACAGGGAGTTGGTGATGGACAAGGAGGCCTGGCGTGCTGCGGTTCATGGGGGCGCAAACAGTCAGACACAACTGAGTGACTGAACTGAACTGAAGCCAAGTTCCTTGAGCTGCTGGTTAAGGAACTCTTTATGAGAACTAGCTTTCTGTGTGATAAGGCTTCTTTTTCCTCCCTCCACCCCCAGGAGCTTTGCTCCTTCTCAGGGCAGAGCAGGGCCAGTGCTTGCCAGCACTTTACCATTGTGCAGATTTATACAAGAAATCTTTTCTCAAGATACTTCTATCTGTTGGAAAATTTGTGTGGTAAATAAATCCAAAGCGTATGCTCTATGACTGGCACAGTCTGTGACTGGTGTCCTGGGGCTCTTGTCTGCCTATGAGGCTGATATGGGGCTAGTGTTAGCCTGGTGGTGGGCAAGAAGGAGTCCTGGTATAACTAGGGCACTGACAGGGGCCTAGGGAAACTGCAGCCTGCTGGCTGCTTGCCTGGGGGGTTCCCAGGACTGGTGCAGATGGGCTGCTGGGGGGCTGGGTCTCAGCTGCTAAAAAATTTAGAGGAAGGACTCTGAAATGGTGCCAGTCAGCACCTTTGTCCTCATGGTAGAATGAACTCCACAAAAGGCTGCTGCCAGCATCTATGTTGCCAAGAGTTTTGGTTGTTTCCAGCACCTCTCCAAGATCAGTGGGTGGGTCTGGCCTAGGCTCTCTTTAAAGGGCTGCTTCTGCCCTGGATCTTGGAGCGTGTGAGCTCCCTTTTAGAGCAGAGTCTGTTTTCTATAGCACTCTGGCCTTCCTGAAAGTCAGCCTTGCTGGCCTTCAAAACCAGGTATTCTAGGGGGTTCATCTTCTCCGTGCAGGATGGGGCTAAGGAACCCAATGCAGGGCTTGGGCCCTTCAGTCCTTCACGAGAATCCTTCCAATTGTGATTATCTTCCTGTTTGCGGGTTGCTTACCTGGAGGTGTGGGTCTTGACAAACCATGCCTTTGTTGCTCCTAGCCTCTTATTGTGGATCCTCCTTTATATCTTTAGTTGTAGATCTTTTCTGTTAGTCTTCAGGTCATTCTCATCCACAGTTGCTCTGTAAATAGTTGTAATTTTGGTGTGCCCATGGGAGATGAGCTCAGAGTCTTCCTACTCCACCATCTTGGCAATTTCCTTCTTCCTATCCTTCCTAGTTGCAGCTCCCAAACCAGCTCCTGGTGATGGGGATCAAAAAATGTACTGGGAAAGGCAGCCTCGAGCATGAAGTCTTTCAGCTATGTATGGATGGGCTTTCCTAAGAGCCCATACGCCTGAGCTGGGTTTATCATCTTGCATGGGAATAGAGCTCCCTGTTTCAGACCCTCCTGTGCTCCTTTGTTTTTCTTAAGTGCCTGTGTCGGTGCCCTCAGCACACTCCCAGCTTTCTGTAGGTCAGAGCCCACCTGCGTGGGGTTAGAGTCTGGGTCCTTCTACTGCAGAAGCAAATAGAGGGCGTGCAACCATGCTCCCTGAATTGGTTGCTAAGTGGATCAGCTGGCCCTGGGGCCTGCCACATTGCTAGGAGCTGGATCTTATGCATATTTTCTCTTCTGTTGCTATGAATAAATGCTGTGCCACTTGAGCTTGGTGTGTGCGTTGTCTGTTCTCAGTGACCTCAAATCACGCACTGGTTTCTTCTCTGGGTGACATGACTGCCCTTTAGCCTTGGCCCCACTCATGTTATACCTGCAGCACAGCCTGAGCACCCAGTGGTCACCCAGGTGCTGTGATAACCTGAATAATGGCCCTTCAAAGGTGTTCACACCCTAATCCTCAGAAACTGTGACTATCTCACTTTAAAAAAGAGTGACTTTGCAATGGGATTAAATTAAGGATCTGGAGTTAAGGAAATGCTTGTGGATTATCCAGGTGGGCCAACGCAATCACAGGGTTTAACAAGAGAGGCAAAAAAAGGTGAGAGTTGTGAAGATGTGAGGACAGACAGAGGGAGGAAAAGGAGATGTGATGAGAGGCCACAAGTCAAAAAGGCAGATAGCCTCTGGCTGCTAGAAAAAGCAACACATTCCCTCCTACAGTCTCAAGGAAGAACTGGTCCGGCCACCATCTGGATTTTAGGCCAGTGAGATTGATATTGAACTTCTGACCTCCAGAAATGCAAGATAACGAATCTGCGTTGTTTAAAGACATGAAATGTGTGGCGGCAGTAGGATGCTAATAAAGACAGCTGACAATCAGACCCAAGAACTGTCTTTCCAGCAGGCAATTCACAGGCAGGCAGACGGGAGCTAAAGTGTACTGAGTGTCCTAGTATGTGCTAAGTGAAACGGTACACATAACACATGTGTTCTGCTTGGTATGACTGTGTAACAAGCAGGGACTTGGAGAAACCAAGTAGCCCAGGACCTGAGAGGAGTCCAGCTCCAGCCTTGCTGGGTGGATTTGCTTTTCTGAATTTCATTGTACCTCATGGCAAAATGCTGGTACTAACCTTGCAGTGTTGTTTTGAGCATAAGACTATATCTAAAGCACTTTTGATAAGTATTACTAATATTACTATTATTGTTATTATCACAACAGCAAAGCACGGTGTCCACATGGCTCCCATGAGTGTCAATAAGGCCACATCTCGGCTTTAAATAGTCCCTCTTTGTTTCCTGGTTCACTGGCTACTCCTTGTTACCATGGCCTGTCCCTGTGGCCCTGGCTCCACTATAACACTGCAAATGGTAGTTGCTTTTTTACTCTCCTCTTAAAGAAAGAGGATGCAAAGATAGTCCCCTCTACCCACCCCACAGGAAATATGGAATTTCACTACTTGTTTAGAGGGTGCTTGGGCAAGAGCAAATTATACGTAGATAATGGTATTCACAAGGCCTTTACAGTTTTCTGAGCTGCTTCCCCATTTTTTTAATGGAATATTCTTTTCTTAATTAAAAAATATTTATTTTTATTTACTTGGCTGCACCATGTCTTAGTTGTAGCCCATGGGTCTCTAAGCTGTGGCATGTGGGATCCAGTTTCCTGACCAGGATCAAAGCTGGGCCCCCTGCATTGGGAACCTGGACCTCCAGGGAAGTCCCTTCCCCCATTCTTTGAGTGATCCTTAAGGGCTCTCAGGTGTCTGCCTCCCTTACTATTGAGCAAGACCTCTCAATTTTGATCTGTTCAAGAAGCAGATTAGCCAAATTTTTCTGCCTGCCCGTATCTATTATACTAGAGAAGCCACCTTCTAATGTGGCAAAAAATATTAGAATGCACAAAAGTTATTCCAAAGAGTTTAAAATAAGTTAGATTAGTTTTGCCTGTGAGATGTTCCTCCTGAGGTTGTGTGATGAAGTGATCTTTTTTTGAATAAAACAAAATACCACTGATAAGCTGGCTTGAACTGGGGGAAATTATTTAGCCTCTTAAAAAATGTGTGTGTGTATACAGAAGCAATATTCCACGTAGTAAAGAACCTGTTTCCTTTCTTTTGTTAGTTTGTATGTGCTTATTTTAAATTTTGACTGCTTTCCTGTTTCTGTTTTGACCATTGTTTGTGTATCCTCAGTTTCGCTTTCCCCTATTTGTGGATACGAGTTTAGTGAGGTCTTTCCTGACAAAATGAATAAAAAGAAACAATAAGAAGGATATAGACAGTTTAGGTTTGGTATATTGGTCATCATGTAGAATAATCATTCATATAGAGCAATGAAAGCTTACTTTGTATTTTATAGTAGATAAATCCTTATAAATGCTACTGTACTCACATGAAGGAATTTTTAAGAATTCACTCAAGTATAGAAATACAAACATGTAACAGCCTTGTTCCTCTTTGGGTTACTTCTCGTAGTGAAACAACAGAGAAACGAAAGCAGTACCTTAAAAGAAAATACAAAAAGAAACAGCTTATGTTTGTTCCTGAAACAGAATTCAAATTAAACTTAGAAGGAAGCTTCCTTCATCTTGGGAATCAAACTGTATACAAATAAGTCAGGAAAAAAAAAGTCAGTTATGTAATGGTTAATAAGGAACTTAACTGTTGATGAGTCAGTCATATAATTAATTTTACTTTTGCTAAAATGAAACTATTTCTTCTTAAGTGGGGCAAAAATTTTCACTTACAGGTCTACATACCTCATTAATTCAAACTCTCCTGGGTTATACAAGATTGACATTTTGACTGGGTTTCATATTCACAAAAAGAGATGATCCTTGATATCAGGTGGCCCAGGTGGTGCTAGTGGTAAGGAACCCACCTGCCAACGCAGGAGACCTAAGAGACCCAGGTTTAATCCCTGAGTCTGGAAGATCCCCTGGAGAAAGGCTCAGCAACCCAGTGTTCTTGCCTGGAGAATCCCAGGGACAGATGAGCCTAACAGGCTATAGTCCATAGGGTTGCAAACAGTCAGACAGGACTGAAGTGACTTAGCACAATTCTTGATAGGTGAAAGCAAAGCATCTGGCTAAATGGTCATCTTTAAAATATATATATATATTTTTAAGCATTTATAGATTCAGTACAAAATCCAGCAAAAAATGGAGTGAGGGATTTCCCCGGTGGTCCAATGGTTAAAACTCCGCACTTTCAATGTAAGGGACACAGGTTTGAACCCTGATTGGGGAACTAAGATCCATATGCCACATGGCAAGACCGAAAAAAAAGAAAGTGGAAAGAGTTCCCATATACTCCCTACTCCCATACCTGCAGAAATTCCACCACTATCAATATCCCACACCAAAGCAGTATACTTGCTACAACTAATTAACCTACACTGACACATCCTTATCACCCAAAGTCCATAGTTGACTGTAGGGCATACGTAACTCTTGATGTTGGACATCATATGGGTTTTGACAAATGTGTAATGGTGTGTGCCCACCGTTACAGCACCAAAGTACTTTCACGGCCCTAAAAATTCTCTGTGCTCTTTATCTTCATCCCTCCCTCCTCTGCAACCCCTGGCACCACTGAATGAACTTTTTACTGTCTCCACAGCTTTTCTTCTTCCAGAAAGTCATGATATTTGGAATCATACAGTATGGAGCCTTTTCAGATTGGCTTCTTTCACTTGGTATTTTGCATTTAAGTTTCCTCTATGTTTTTTCATGGTTCGATAGTTCATTCCTTTTACAGCTGAATAATATTCCATTGTCTGAATGTACCAGTTTATTTATTCATTCACCTACTGCAGGACATCTTGGTAGCTTTCAACTTTTGGCAATTATGAATAAAGTTGCCATGAACAGTCATGTAAAGGATTTTTGTGGACATACACTTTCGACTCACTTGGGTAAAAAAACAAGAAGTGGGACTGCTATATCATATAGTAAGAGCACGTTTAGCTTTGTAAGGAATTGCCAAGCTGACTTCCAAAGCGGCTATAGCATTTTGCATTCCCTCCAGCAATGAACGAGAGTTCTCTTGCTATACATCCTCCTCAACAGGTGGTGATCTCTGTAGTTAGGTCATTCGTAGTGTGTGGTGATCTCTTTGTTATTTAAAATTTTCAATTTGCTAATGACATGTGATGTTAAACATCTTTTCATATGCTTATTTGCTATCTGTATATCTTCGGTGAGTTTTCTGTTCAGCTCTTTGGCCCATTTCCCAAACAGGTTGTTTGTTTTCATATGTTGAGTCTTAAGAATTCTTTGCAAAATTTGGATAACAGTCTTTTACCAGATACACCTTTTGCAAATATTTTCTCCATGTTTGTATTTTTAAAAAATAAAAGCATAGTACCCAACCTGGTACTAAGCCTTGATTTTGGGGCTAGGTGGCTTGATGGGACAATATCAGGATGTTAGGGTATGTTGACTATGACCTGGAAACTTAAGTAAAATCATATGTGTGAGAAGCTTCTACCAGGTGTGGCCTGTCTAAAAGGCAGAGAAGGAGGAAATACAGCTTATCTAAGAAACATTTTCCTATGACTAGAAATCCAATATGGTTGAATGACAGACTTGAGCTTTGCAGAGTTAAAAAGTGGATTCTTTGTATTAAACTAAAGTCAGAGGAAGCAAAGAAAGGGGAAGCGGGTTGGATATAAGTTTGAGACCTAGAGGAGTCTGATTCCTCAGCCACTAACACAACTTTTGGGGCTCTTTTTATTGACAGAGATGACAATTATCCCCACTGTAGAAACCATTCCACGAGGCAGAACATGGTGTGAAGGAAAGAGATGAACCAGTCTTCCCCAAACCAGGCCTTAGTTTTCCACTGCCAAGTTTAATGCTGAAAACTTACAGAATGGATGGAGCTCTAGAACCTGTTGCTATATGACAGAACCCCTTAGATTTAGCTTTTGACTCCAGAACCATAAGTCATCAAGATCTGTAGAACTGAACAGATATAAATCAGCAAAGGCTACCAGAAGAGAAACTGCTTCCCAAGTAACCAAAGGCCTCTTTAGGTCATTTGAGGTAAGAGAAAGTAAAAGTGAAAAGCTAAATAATTCTAGGAAATCAGCTCAAAAACTGGAAAAATAAGTACACATTCAAACAGATTCCTACAGTCACTCCTCCACCCAAACACCCAGACACATGCAAGGAAAAGCCATCTCATGAAAGCACCTTATTTTATTTAAACTCAAAAGAAGAGTGAGTGAATTCATGAGATAGTGCTATAGGGATTTATTTACTTCTGGGATACGGATCTATAGTACACTGATCCTTCTCAGACTAAACTGAGAATATTTAAGGCACATTTTGCCAGCTAACCTGGGTACACTTAGGCTCATCTCTTTCCTTATTTGTTTACTCTGGTAAAAATACATCTGTAAAGTCTTGCAGTGTGGTAAATATACACCTAATTTTTTTCCTTCTTTTCTTTTCCTATCTTCAAAAACCAAAGAAAAGCAGAGAGACTAGAGATCAGAAAAGGAGAGCAGAAAAAGGAAGAAGAGAGAAGAGAGAAAATACAGGGGAAAGGATTTAGGTCTGAGCACAGGAAATATATCTCTTTAGTGTGTTTACTATAAGATGAAAACATTATAGAATCAGTAGGGCCTTTTCTAAAGAAAAGAGGAATCTTTACAAATTATCTTTACAAATTCAATCATCTTACAAATTACAAATCATCTTTACAAATTAAATATATAAGTGTGGATATTTATTTTCTCCAATGCATTTTTTTCTTTGAAATAATGACAGTTCTTTGGAAAGATCCTTGGGGTTTAAGAACATCAGCTTCTATGCAGAGTCAATTCCTTATTATTATGCCTTTTTTCTTTCATGAAGCAGGATACAGTAAATCTCTTTTAAGTCTTTTCCTCTTTTCTTTCTTTTTTAAAACAGTTTTATTTGTTTATTGACTGTGCTGAGTCTTTGACGGTGCTTGGGCTTCCTCCAGTTGCAGTGAGCAGGGGCTGCTCTCTGCTTGCGGTATGCAGGCGTCTCATCGTGGTGGCTTCTCTTGCGGAGCACGGGCTCTGGGCTTGTGGGCTTCAGTAGCTGCGGCACCTGGGCTCAGCAGCTGTGACACACAGGCTTAGACGCTCTGCAACATGTGGGATCGTCCCTGACCATGGAACAATCCCATGTCCCCTGCACTGGCAGGCGGATTCTTAACCGCTAGACCACCGTGGAGGCCCCAGGATATCTTGGCAGGCAAAGCATTCAGTTAAAAGGATTTGGTTTTGTTTCTTTTTGTTTTGCACTTGCTAGGGTAGAATGAGGGAAGAATTAGTCAGTCAATTCCTTTCCTAGGTCCAGCTGCCTCTCTCTCGGTCACCTTTGGTAAGGCTTCTCAGTCACTCAGGAACTTCCTGCCGCGCATAGTATGAAAGGAAAGTAAGCTTCAGTCCGAAATACCCCAGTGCATTTTCTTTAGCACTGGAATCTCTACTGAATAACTTTTCTTAAAAACTTTTGCCTTTCCTAGGTGAGGATGCCTGGTAGAAAGATGAGCAGGGGTCCAGAGGCAAGAGAGAGGTTGTGGTTCCCTTTTCTGCCCAGCAAATCTAGGTACCATGGGAACACAGTTCTGAGCTATATAATGTCTGTTTGCTGATGTGCACTGAAGCAGAATTTAGAGTCCTGAGAAAACTTTCTCCGCACGTCCTTGAGGACGTGACTGTCATGCTGATATTGTTATACACACAGCAAAGACCAAGAAATAATTTATTGTTTCTCCTTAAAATTCTGAAAATTCTAGAATTCAACCCAGACAAATCCACGCTAAGTCACTTAAGGCAATCAAGGCTTATGAGTCTCTGTGTTGGAAGTTTCCCCTCAAGTGTCAGTCTATCAGGCAGGGGTTCCTGTCTGTTCAAACCCAACCAAATTCCCTGAGTGACCTCTAAGAAATCTCAGTTTTGATTTCTCCTCCCTTCTTCCCTCCCTTTTCCTGCCTTACTTCCCTCCCAAAGACAATGCAGACAGGAAAATAAGAGCAGTAATTATACTTTGAGTTCTCCAGAGGTAAATAAATATTATTACTTTAACAATTAGTTATCAAGCTATAGATAGATAGATATTGCATAGAGTATATATTCATGTATATAGTAAATGAATATATATATATATACTTTACATGTATGATCCTGAAAGCTATAGAAATAGCTTGTCTATCTTATGGTTCTTTTAGATGAGAACAGTATTTTCCCTTTACACTTTATTCCTCAGGTAAAGAGAACATGTGGGCCATGAATTCAGCTAAGCTGGTACAGTCATCTAGAATCTGCTCCCTTGGTGGCTAACACACTATTTGCCTGATAACTACTTCCTGGTGACTCAGATGGTAATCCACCTGCAGTGCAGGAGACCCTGGTTTGATCCCTGGGTTGGGAAGATCCCCTAGAAAGAGAAATGGCTACCCATACTCCAGTGTTCTTACCTGGAGGAGTCCATGGACAGAGGAGCTTGGTGGGCTACTGATGGAAAGTTAATCTGGACTTTGCCAACAACAGGGTGAAGTTCATAGATAAGTTTTGAACTGAGTCTAAGATTTTATGAGACTGCACATTTCTTTTCAACTTAAAAAAAATCTTTCCCTGGATGGAGAGGAAATCCTTATAAACATGACAGAGAAGGGAAAAGGAATAATAACTTTTAAAAACTAGCTTTAGAAGTCGTTGAGCTCAGAATGTGCATTTAGAACTTTCCGGTAGTTTGCTTTTATTTCAAATTGCTGCTTCCTCTCACAGGCTGAAGTGTAAAACTGTTGGTTTGTGATTTTGCCCTGTTCTGCAATTTAGGGACACCAAATTTGACCCTGATGCTTTTTTGTGTTGCTACGAGATATATTCAGAGGGGGAGGAAGTGTGTACTGATCAGGCTTACTAGAATAAATCTTACAGATCTGTAGAGCCTAGAGTTCTATGAGAAATAAGGGCTAATCAGGGTTTATACATCCTGGTGTATGCTTCTGTGGTCTTCAGCCTTCCCTTGACAAGAAAGGAAACTGAGAACTTACAAAGCTATTTGAAATAAAATAACTCTGGGGTTGACTTTTCACAGCACCTATGCCCTCTGTCGGCTTCCCAGGATAGTACACTGGGTGAAACAGGAACTTTGAGATGTCCTTTTGCTGGTTTTCTTCCTGAAACAGAATTTAAATGCTAGAACCTTCTTGAGCCTCGGGGTGGGGCGGGGGGAGCGGAAATGTGACCTTGATACCTCCTTCTTGCAGGGATAGGGTGCACCCTTCTAGGAGGGAGACTTCAAAAAAATGTCACAATAGAAGGCCATGTATTCAGTGGAGATGTTACTTAGTGGTTAAAACCTGGTCAATAAACTTGTAACTTCCCCCACCTCTTTTCATCCTTGGAGATAGCTGTAAAGAGAAAAGGATACTTCACTTTCCTAAGTCTAAAGGTGTTCATTCCAGTTACAGCACTGTAAATAAATTATATCTCCTCTAAACTTCTTCACAGAGACCAGAGTTACAAGAAACAGTCCTCATCTAAAGATAAAAGGTAGCAGCAAAAGATCAAGCTGAATTAATCCTCTTATAATAAGGAGCAAATTTCAAAGTATATAATAAAAATAATTACCTTAAAGTCAACAGAGTATATGATTATTTACAACAACGTGCTAATTCTTAGTCCAAAGAATATTAGGGGGGGCTGATGTGGCTTAGAGAGAGAGGACACATTTTCTTGGACAAAATTGTAGAATGGCACAATGCAATATCCTTTAGTTCATGTTACCCTGTGTAACACTATCAAAGGGGATCATTTTTCCAAAATAATTTAAAAATCAAGATTTTTAAAAACCAATGGTTTTAGTCAATCTTCCAAAGAGGTTTTTAAAACTCTTTGGTATTTAAGATGGTACCTTTTGGAATCATTTATTGTGTCATCATCCTTACCCATTTTCTCTTATTTTATTCTTCAGTTTTTACCTATCAGTACACACACAGTCAAAGTCGTGTTTGACTCTTTACGACCCCATGGACTATAGCCTGCCAGGCTCCTCTGTCCATGGGATTCTCCAGGCAAGAATACTGGAGTGGGTTGCCATTCCCTTCTTCAGAGGATCTGCCCAATCCAGGGATTGAACCCAGGTCTCCTGCATTTCAGGCAGATTCTTTACCATCTGAGCCACTGGGAAAGCCCCAGTTTTTACCTAGCCTTGTGAAATATATATATTTGTTTATTTTTGGTGTGTTAGGTCTTTGTTGCTGCAGGGGCTTTTCTCTGGCTGCGTTGAGCAGGGGCTGCTCTTCAGCTGCGGTGCAGGCTTCCCACTGAGGTTGCTTCCCTTGTTGCGGAGCATGGGTTCTAGGGTGTGGGCTTCGTTAATTGCAGCTCATGGGCTCAGTAGCTGGGGCTCCTGGGCTCTGCAGCACAGGCTCAATAGTTGTGGCTCACAGGCTTAGCTGTTCAGTGGCATGTGGAATCTTCCTGGACCAGGGGTCAAACCCATGTCTCCTGCATTGGCAGGTGGATTCTTTACCACTGAGTCACTAGAGAAGTTTTATCTAGTTTTTTCATACATAAATATGCATAAGATTGAAACAGTTCTCTAACATCACTTTTATCAAGTCATAGAATTCTGCACATTTTGCAAGAATTGCAATTTCATTTTGTCACCTACATTCTTGCATTGTGTGATATATATATAATATCCCACAATCGATAAGAGACAGACCCTAAAAATTTTGATTGGTTGATCAAGTCATTTAAGCCAAGCTTGGAAGGTTGTTTGAGAGATGAGACCAATAGTTACACTAACATCACTTTTATCAAGTCATAGAATTCTGCACATTTTGCAAGAATTGCAATTTCATTTTGTCACCTACATTCTTGCATTGTGTGATATATATATAATATCCCACAATCAATAAGAGACAGACCCTAAAAATTTTGATTGGTTGATCAAGTCATTTAAGCCAAGCTTGGAAGGTTGTTTGAGAGATGAGACCAATAGTTACCCTGGGTTGGGGGGCAGTATTGACGGGGAAGTGACACAGTGAGCCTGCTGGAATGTTTTATATTTTGACATGGTGGTGGTTACATGGATGTATGTGAAAATTAACTGAGTTGAACTCTCAAGATGTGTACACTTTGTAAGTTAGACATACATCAGAAACCCACTCCAGTATTCTTGCCTGGAGAATCCCATGGACAGAGGAACCTGGTAGGTTACAGTCCATAGTATCGCAAAGAGTAGGACACAACTGAAGCGATTTAGCATGCATGTAATATACATGTTATTAACATGTTATATTTTACATATACATATAATTATATATATTAAAGGAAAAAGCTAGCAGTGAGTGAAAATTGTGTTGCTGAGAAACCTATCCCTTCAGATGAAAACATTTTCAATTAACAAAATAGCTATATTTCACTAGGGACAGAAAACCTAAAAGTATTATCCTTAAATTAAAAAAACGGAAATGACATTTAACACAATATTAGGGAATTAATTCCCTGGCTGCCCAATGGTTAGGATTTTCCAATATTTTTGCTGGGGAGAGTACAAGCTCAATCCCAGGTCAGGGTACTAAAATCTCGCAAGCTGTATCACACAGCCAAAAAAAAAAAAAAAAGTTAATACTGGCATTGTATGTTATTTTTATGGTCTTCTTCATGCTTTCAACATTCTCTCAATTTTCTATGATGAGCATCTAAATTTATAATTGGAAAAATATATGCAAATAACTTAAAGCATCTGCTAAAATGTTAACTAAAGTAGTATCTAACTTAATTTCAACTTAGTGAATTATAATATTAATATTAAAGATGGTTCCTTTTGTGTTATTTTTTTTAAATAAAGGAGAGAACTGACTACTAAGTCACTTTGGGCTAATACTTTTTTGGACAACAGACACTAAAGGAATATGGCTTTTCTTTAAAATCATATGCAAGCTTATGTCTTTCTTGCTTTACATGAAAGCAATGTGGCCTGCTATGGACTCATGACTAATTGGCTGACTTTATAAACTCAACTATGCCTTTTTATAGTCCATTTCTAGTAGGCAAGAGAATTACTCCCTTTAATTTTCAGTTTCCTCTGAATAAGGGTTGATAATAGAATGGGAAAAACTAGAGATCTCTTCAAGAAAATTGGAGACACCAAGGAAACATTTCACGCAAAGATGGGCACAATAAAGGACAAAAACAGCAAGAACCTAACAGAGGGAGAGGAGATTAAGAAGAGGTGGCAAGAATATACAGAAGAACTGTACAAAAAGGTCTTAATGACCTGGATAACTAAAATGGTGTGGTCACTCAGTTAGAGCCAGACATCCTGGAGTGCGAAGTCAAGTGGGCCTTCAGCTCAGTTCAGTTCAGTCACTCAGTCATGTCCAACTCTTTGCAACC
>SJYC01058096.1:0-15014 GCA_006408675.1 Madoqua kirkii | reverse complement strand
CCAAAAAAAAAAGAAAGGTGACTTTGAAGCCGAGACCTGAGGGCTGAGACGGAGCCAGTCACTCTGAGAGCAGGGCCATATGAAGAGCTGTCGTGTCACAATGATGGTTAGGCAGGCTCAAGGAGGTGTAAGCCCCCCTTGACAGGACGCTTGGACTCCTTTGAGCCCTTACTGTTGGGTATTGCCCTCCTGCCACACTCGGGAAATTAGGCCTGCGAGGGCCTGTCGTTTGCTAAATTAAAGGCAGCTTCTCTTGATTCTTCTTGCATGGACTTCAGTTTCTCCTCTGTAAGCAGTGGCGCTTACCCAGCGTTGCTTGAGGGGTTTAGACAGGAATCTAAGTCCAGCTTTGTAGGTCCAGCTCTTTGAAAGAACACGGGGTAAACACTTGGGATAGTAGGAGGGAGAGAATGGATGATGGGAAGGAAAAATGACCCCAGGAAGAGGGATATGGATCCAGGAGTGTGGAGGAAAGAAGAGAAAGGGTAGGGAGAGGGGAGGAGATCGGTTAGCATCCCCGTTGTGGGGGTAGCTGAGAGGGAGTCTGGTTGCAGGAGTGTGGCACTGTGGAAGAGGCGGTATTAATAACAGCCTGGCTATTGTTTCTTCCTTCATTTGGGGGCCCAACTAGGCAAAGAGGCAAGAATAAGATGAGGCTGAAGACCGTACAGAATTGCCTTAGCCTTAATTGTGGAAGAGGGGCAGGAAAATGTTTTTTGGTTTACATTATGTTGCACCTTACTGATCAAGACTGTTTAGACCTGGCCTTAATTTACCGTTCCCTGTTTTCCTACATATGTGCAGTGTTTTAGGCAGATTGGATTTAGAGCTTGATTGCAATTTGTTCACCACCACCTAACACAGTGTCTGGTACATTAACGGCATTCAGTGCATTTTTGTTGAATAAATGATGATAAGAATATCACAGAGGAAGGCTACCTAGGCCCTCAGCAGGGCCCCTCAAAGAGGTGTTTTCTTAGTGGAGTCGCTACAGTTCAAAGGTTGCTTTGCTGGGTCTTGCTTTTAGCCTAATACCTTGATTTTTGTCAAATATAGTTTATTCTGGGCATTAGCCACTCATAAGCACAAGACATTGGTCTATAAACCGAAGTATCAGTTGAATTTGGTGGGTCTGAGCTGGTGTCTGACTCTTCCTTGCAAATGATTGGATTGCTTGTGTCTGCTATACTGGGGATGGTATTCCCACTGTCAGTGTGTCCAGGAAACTGACATCCTCAACAGAAGGTTGCTTATGAGCTGGAATTGCAGCACAGGGAGTTGTAAAATCTTGAGGGAGTTTTCATAATGCCGTGGGAAACTTTGGGAGTACTACTTCTGCTCCCCTGCCCCTGAAGAGAGCATATTTCTTTAGTTAATTCGGGAAACACTGGTTGAGGAAGGTGCTGGGAATACATTGCCTATTAAGAAAGAAACAGGACAGCAGGTCTCAAATATTCTGGTCTTAGGATCCCTTTACCCTCTTAAAAATGAATGAGGGCTCCAAAGAGCTTTGGCTTATGTGGATTATGGTTATCAATATTTACTATATGCGAAAGTAAAATAAAGTAAAAACATGGTACACAAACACATTATATTAGCTTTCAGAGTGATAACAGATATCGTATATCAAGTAGCCTCTAGAAAACTCCATTGTACACTTGTGAGAGAATTAGAGTGAAAAGGATAACTAACATTAGTTTCGGAGTCAGAACTCTGAAAAGGTCTCAGAGACACCCTCCCTTTTCAAACTGGGTCATACTTTAAGAATGAATCTTATAAAACTTAAAATACAAGTTGATAGATTCTTTACAGTGACTGATTATACTACTGAGAAGAAAGCGGCCAGCACTCCCTGAAGTGGCCAGGGAAACCACGTTCATTCAGCACATGTTCATCGAAACCTACTCTGTGCTAGATGCCTCTCAGAGAAGGTCATTCTCAGACTGGGTCATGAAGGGCCAATAAAAATATGCCAAGAGAGCATTCCGGACTGAGGAGTAATATGTGTAAAGGCACAGGAGCACTTTATTTTTGAGAGATCTGCAGATTGTTGAGTATGACAAGGCCAGAGGCCAGCTCGACTGCTGTGCTCATGTCGCTCCCTTCTGATGTCCCTGTTCTTTGGACAGTGTTAGGTCAAATGATGGTAATTCCTCCTCTGTGGGCTCCATGAAGCGAACCCCTTTCCATTCACAAGTTCTTCCCATGGGTGCCATGCAGTGGGCTGTGTAGTCCTCTTTACTATTGTGTCACTTTTGGATATGGTGGAGACAGGCTTTCTCACTGTGCAGTGGATGGTGCTTCCTGTGTGTTATGGGTTAGTAGATATCAATGGATTATTTTGTTTGTTGATATTTCTTGAGTACTCTTGGTGAAATATGAAGTTAGGTAATGAAAAAATAATCAAGTCTCCACTCTTCTGACTTTCCATTCTGATCTGATAAGAATATTGAATAGCCTGAGATAGCATCTCGCTATATACATGTATTCATTGGTGGCAGTGTGGCATTTGTAGCGTGCTAGCGCCTTTGGGTGCTTGGGAATAAACCAGCTGGTATTCTGTAATGCAGCGTTTATGAGCTGGATCAGTGTAGCGTGGGTTAATCAGGGAGCCGCTTATAGGGTGTTGTAATGCTTCATGGGCCACCTACATATTTATTGTGTTGTCTGGAGGGTGGACCCACGTAAATTGGATTCAGTTTCAAAACAGGAAATATTTTAACCTTGATGTGGTCCTTAAAAACATGATTGAATGTAGCATGAACAGAATCTCTAATTGGATTAGGCAGTACAGTATTAACATTCTCTAAACTCTATCTGGTTGTGTCTTCCTAAATGTAGCCTCAAATTACAGGACTAACTAGAAGTATTCTAACATTAAAGCATTAAAGAATCATTAATTTTAGCTACTTATTTCTGTCTCAGACAAGTTGTTTCATTTTTAAAGTTTTGCCTTGGTTTTATAATTGTAGGATTTTAGTGACAGAAGGGCATCTACAGCATCCATTAGTTCCTGCATCACGTGTGCGGCAGCCTCATCTTTTGGGTCTTGCTCAGTGGTTTTCCACCTTGGTGGCACAATAGAATCACCTGGGGAGCTTTGGAGAAAATTAGGTGAATGGGCTCTGCCCCAGATCATTGGCACCAGAACCTGAGGCCGTGGGGCCTGGTTGTGAATAATTGGGAAAAAAAAAGTCCACATGGATTCGAAAGTGCAGCTTTATTGATTTGAGAACTGCTGATTTAGAGTCTAGATCGTAGTGTTGCTCAAACTTTAGCATAAAACAGAATCACCTGGAGGGCTAATTAAATCCTTAGTGAGACTAGATTGCTGGGTCCCAACCCCAGAGTTTGACTCAGCAGGTCTGGGTCTCACGGCTCAGAATTTTCATTTTGAACAAGTTCTCAGGCGATGCTCAAGTTGCTAATCAGAGATCACACTTTTGAGAGTCAGTGATTGAGCCCATCGCTGCCTGATGGAAATCAGAACCACATGTATAATTTGAAAATTTTTCAGTAGCCATATTAAAAACGTAAAATGAAACAGATGAAATTAATTTTAGTATATATGCAAGCCACCGTATCTAAAATGTCATTTCAGCATATAGTCAGTGTAACAAATTTTAATGAGATCCTTTACATTTTAAGAATACTGTTCAAAATCCAGTATTCAACACTTAAACCCACATGAATTTGGGTTAAGCACATTTCAGGTGGTTAGTAATCACCTGTGGATAGTGGCAACCATATTGTATAGCACGTAAGCGGACAGTTTCTGAGGCGTGACAATAGAAATGTACAGAATCCTTAGTCTGTGCGTCTGTGTAAAACTAACACAGAGTTGCCTTTTGTTTGTCCTTGTCTCTGTAGCTTCCTTGTTTTGGTTTCAGTTTTATTGTACAAGGATAGCATCCCTTTCACCGTGACAGTTGGAGCTTTCATGTCCCCTGGAGCCTTCTTCAGGCTGAAGGTCACCCACCAGGTTTAAAGCCACATCACCTCACTTGAACATACCTTAAAATGTACTGATCAGAATTATATCTAGTACTCTAGCAGTGCTCTGACCTCAAAAGTGAAAGTCACTCAGCCGTGTCCAACTTTTTGCGACCCCATGGACTATAAGGTCCATGCAATTCTTTAGGCTGGAATACTGGAGTGGCTAGCCATTCCCTTTTCCAAGGGATCTTTCCAAACCAGGGATTGAACCCAGGTCTCCCACATTGCAGGCGGATTCTTTACCAGCTGAGCCACCACAGAAGCCCAAGAGTACTGCAGTGGGTAGCCTATCCTTTCTCTAGCGGATCTTCCCGACCCAGGAATTGGACCAAGGTTTCCTGCATTGGAGGAGGATTCTTTACCAGCTGAGCTACAAGGAAACAAAACCTGACCTGCCGCCCATTTTCCTGCATATTGTACTATTACTGCCCCGTTTGTGTTTTAAGTCGCTTCAGTCGTGTCCAACTCTTCTTCCCTATAGACGGTAGCCCACCAGGCTCCTCTGTCCTTGGGAGTCTCCAGGCAAGAACACTGGAGTGGGCTGCCATTGCCTCCTCCAGGGGCTCTTCCGGACCTGGGGATGGAGCCCAGGCCTCTTCTGTCTCCTGTATTGGCAGGCGGGTTTTTTGCCACTAGTGCCACTTGGGAAGCCCATCTGCTCCCTAAGAGCCCGTTAATTATTTTTATGTCTGTGTTGCAGTATTGTCTCATGCTAAATTATTGAGCACCCAAAGCCCTTGGGTGCTACTTGTGTGATTGATGACTTTTGTATGTGCATCTGTAGGGATAGTGGCGTGGCTCTGCAGCGGGGAGGACAGTGGCTGGAAATGTTTTTGGCCATCACAGCTGGCAGGGAGAGCAGAGGCAGTGCTGCTACTGGCCTCGAGTCGGCTGAGGCCAGAGATGCTGCTGAACACCGTCCTGTGGGTGGGACAGAGGATTGTCCAGGGTGTCAGCAGTGTGAGGGTGGAGAGGCGTTGCTCTAGCGTAGTAGGTGAGGCGTGGGCCCAGAAAGCAGCGGGGTCTCCTCAAGGCCCTCGGGCACTGGCCGCACTGTTCTCCTGAGGATGGTGAGGGCTCTTCCTGGGCTCCCTGAGGGAACCCAGGTCATTTGTAGTGTTTGTTCACATTTCCTGTGATATTGCTTTATAACTGTTAGAAAAGGAAGTGATTCATCTATCTTGATTCTTCATTTTGACTATTTTTAGTGAGCTCGAGGAAATTTTTTTTAAATATAGAAAAGTATATTTAACATTTTAAGTAAGTTTTACACATACTGCTAACTACCCAGGGATAACTTTACTAACATTTTGGTGCCTGGCATTGAATTCTGGATGCACCACCTACTAATTTTGTGACCTTGGGCTCTTTACCATAGGGGGATAGTAACTGTGTCTGTCTCATAGAGTTAACTGTAAGGACTGCTGCTGCTGCTGCTGCTGCTGCTAAGTCGCTTCAGTCGTGTCCAACTCTGTGCGACCCCATAGACGTCAGCCCACCAGGCTCCCCATTCCCTGGGATTCTCAAGGCAATCACACTGGAGTGGGTTGCCATTTCCTTCTCCAACTGTAAGGAATAGATGCTTTTAATACGTGTAAAGTGGAACAACCCCTGGCACATTGTTAGAGCTGCTTAAGCGACGCTTTCAGTGCTTTTTCCTTGCATGCATTTTTTTGTGCCTCTGCATCTGTGTGCACAGTATACCGGTGAACGTGGTGGAGCTTATGCAGTGTACACAGTTTTACACCTACTTTTTTTGTGTGTGTGTGTGGAATATTTACCCCTGTTACTGAAAGTTCTTAGAAAATATGTTACTTTCTGTAGAACACCATGAATTTTGAGATATCAAATGTAAAATAACTTCATATATAATTTTTTGCCAAATCGTACCTCTTAAATGGAATTTAAGAGTAAACTAGTGGTAGCAGTTGGTAAAGGTTTAAGCAAAGTTTGAGAGAGAAGCTTAAAATTGAGAACATGTTATCCATTGGCTTCCTGTTTGCCCCCTGTGGTTGAAAAAAGACCACCATTGTTAGATTTTAGCAACAGACCCCTCATCCTAGTGTACAGAACTGTTAGGTTCTAGTTCCTTCTAGAATGTTGCTCCAGATAGATGCAGAGTTTCTTGGATTGTTTTGTTTATAGAATCTGTTGCCTTTTAAATCTCCCTTCTTACCTGCCCCTCCCCCCCCAAGTATAAATCTTTATATGTTTGAAGAGATTCTTGCCTCTCCAACTTTCTGTTGAAAACTCACTTTTCTTGGTTGAAAATAAAAAAACCACTGTCACCAAACACTTAGGTCTAAAGTCCTTTGAGAAGTGATGAGTTTATATTTTGGAATTAGAATGTCATAGATTTTCATTTGGAAGAGTGAACAGTTTGATGTGAAAGTGGGCAACTGTCTGGCCTCAGAACGGCTCTTGGTTTGGAGGATGCCAGATTGTGTTTCAGTCTCTGTGTATCTGGGCTCTGTGTTTGTGATGTAGTTTGGGATTTTAGAAGCCGTTAAGGGGTGTGAAAGGAAACTCTGAAGATTTATTACCAGCATTTAATTTTAGAAAGAAAACAAAAGGAAAGCTAGGAGAATTTTCATCTGGCAGAGGCAGAAACATCACTGTGCTCCTTGAGTGGAGGAGAGGCGCCGGAGGGAGAGTGAGCTGTGAGCTGCACCTGCGGGCGGCCCCGGCGCTCTCCTTCCCTCGCCGTTCTCCACTGTGTCCTCAGGACTCCAAACAGGATGGGAAGTTTGATTGCTTCTGTTGGGAGCTTGACAAATTGCTGTGTTTGTGATACTTGTTAGGTGAATGATTAGTTAGCTGTGCAGCCATAGTGGAAGGGCTTTCAGAAAAGAGGTTGTAGATACGATTTACCATTTTGGAAGGCGATCTGGGCATCATAGATAGCCCTTAGAGATGGAGTGGCCATAGTGTCTGGGCCCTGTTTTCAGGTGGTTAGTAAATCACCAGCTCCACTTGATGAGGCAGTGAAGGCTCAGAGAAGTTCAGTATTTTCCCTGAGTCAGCCAGCTCGTAAATGGGGAGTAGGATTCTTGTTTGTTGCCTCTCAAAAAGGGAAGGTGGTTGAATATCTTCCCTGGTGTTCTCCTGCCCCTGGTATCTGGGAAGAATCCTGGACAGTCAGAGAGCTGAAGCTTTATCTCTTCTTTATGTGAAAGATTACCTTGGATGGCCTGCCATGAAGCACCATTGTTTTAGATAAACTAAGTTCATTTTTAAAAGTCTTGACCAGCATTTTTGTTTTGATAGCAACTGCCTGTTCAGAGCTCTTGGTGATCAGTTGGAAGGACACTCACGAAATCATCTCAAGCACCGACAGGAGACAGTGGACTACATGATAAAGCAGCGGGAAGATTTTGAACCCTTTGTAGAAGATGACATTCCTTTTGAGAAACATGGTAGGTTCACCGTGGGACTCTGGATCCTCCCGGAGTAATGCATTGGGTAATTAAATCCGTTAGCATCCCCCACCCTACCAGGTAGGGGTTTGATTATGTAAATTATGGCATTTTTTTATTCAAAAAATATTTGTCTGCTCTGTAACAGGCAGCATGTCAGGCTGTTAAGAATCAGTACATGTAGGTGCCGTTAATAAAAATGATGATAATTAACTTGAAAAGTGACTTTTTGTTTGGGGTGGAGGGGAAGGGAGAAGGGGGGAAGCAGGTTATAAAACAGTGTGTTCAGATTGATTCGGGTTTTTAGAAAGTCTTATTTGGTTTTGGCTGTGCCGTGCCTTCGTGGCTGCATGCGGGCCTTCTCTGGTCTCACTGAGGGCTGCTCTTCACTGCAGCGCGCGGCTCCCTCACTGCAGGGCCTTCTCTTGTTGGGGAGCGCGCTCTGGACGCACAGGCTTCAGTGCCGCAGCGTGCAGGCCTGGTAGTTGCGGCTCGAGGGCTTTGGAGTGCAGGCTCAGTAGTTGTGGTGCACGGACCTAGTTGCCCCGAAGTATGTGGGATCTTCCCAGAATAGGGATTGAACCTCTGTCCCCTGCATTGGCAGGTGGATTCCCATCTACTGCGCCACTCGCTCAGTCCAAGATTGACCCTATTTTTAAAAGATATCTTTATACAAAACAAATTAGGAAAGGTCTGCTGTTGTTGTCTGACTCTTTGTGACCCCATGGACTGCAGCACGCCAAGCTTCCCTGTCTTTCACTACCTCCCAGAGCTTACTCAACCTCGTGTCCATTGAGTCGGTGATGCCCTCCAACCATCTCATCCTCTGTCGTCCCCTTCTCCTCCTGCTTTCAATCTTTCCCAGCATCAGGGTCTTTTCCAGTGAGCTGGCTCTTCGTATCAGGTGGCCAGAGTATTGGAGCTTCAGCATCAGTCCTTCCAATGAATATTCAGGGTTGATTTCCTTTAGGTTTGACTTGTTTAATTTTGTAGACCAAGGGATTCTCAAGAGTCTTCTCCAGCACTATGGTTTGAAAGCCTTAATTCTTTGGTGCTCAGCCTTCTTTATGGTCCAGGTCTCACATCCATACATGACTACTGGAAAAACCGTAGCTTTGACTATAAGGACCTTTGTCGGCAAAGGGATGTCTTTGCTTTTTAATACTCTGTCTACATTTGTCATAGTGTTTCTTCTAGGAAGCAAGTGTCTTTGAATTTTATGGCTGCAGTTTCATGGCTTAATTTCATGGCTGCAGTCACCACCTGCAGTGATTTTGGAGCCCAGGAAAATACAGTCTGTCACTGTTTCCCCTTTCCTACCCTTCTATTTGCCTCAAAATAATGGGACCGGTTGCCATGATCTTAGTTTTTTGAATGTTGAGTTTTAAGCCAGGTTTTTCACTCTCCTCTTTCACCCTCATCAAGAGGTTCTTTAGTTCCTCTTTTCTTTCTGCCGTTAAGAGTGATATCATCTGCAAGTCTGGAAAGATGTTTACAGTTTATGGTTGTTAGTTATGGTTTATAACTCTTGGCTCCAGTCATTTTTCAGAAACCACTCTCTGTCTTTCAACAACTTCTATTAAGGGGAGATAATAGGACCTAATTTCTAGAGGGTTTTGGTGAAGAGTAAACTATGTGATTATAATAAGTTCTTAGTAAGTGCCAGCCATATGAGGATCCTGGGAGTATTGAGTATTTAAATATCTTCTGTAGATTTTCTGATTTTTTAAGTGATCATGGATTACTTTTATAATCAGAAAAATCAGTAAGGTCATTTTAATTTCTCCCTCAAACCCAAACACAATCTGATTTCTTTGAGGTAAGTCAGGGATTTAAATTAGTACTCTAATAGGCTCAAATCTAGTAAGAAAATACTTATGAGTTTTAGACTTTGATTCTGACAATTATTTACTGAGACTGCTGTGCTAGATGCTAATATATTTATGTTTCACAAATAGCATTTTCATCACAGGGCTCATAGTCTTATCTGTCTCAGGAAAGAGAATCATTCTGTGTTTTGGAGTGCAGACTCTGGGAACCAGTCAGGAGTAGGTGGGGGGAGAGACTGTGAAGGGGCTGAGGTGAGGGCTCTGCACATTGGTGAATGGATGAGCACGTTTCCACCAGGGCTGTTCTGGGGGTGATGAGTGGGTTCAGACCAGCCCCCAGTTTGGTAGTGCAATTGACAGGCCTCACTGGAGGTGGCAGAGGGTGGGGCTGGTGTTGGCAGAGACAAAGATGATTTTGAAGTTGTGCTTGAGGAATGGCTAGCGTAGCTGTGCTTTAATAAATGAAAAGGCAGCAGGAGGAACACATTTGAGCAGGAAGCTTTTCCCATTCATCACTGGAAAGCACTCATTCATTAGGCACAAGCAGCAAGAGAGACACAGCAGTGAAACTCCACTGAGTAGTTTATTCTAGTCACTGAGTTCTCACGGTCCTCTTCCTGGATCATCTTTTGTCTGGCGGGTACCAGTTAATTAGATGGTCACTAGTTTACAGATAAAATATGGATATATGGAGCCAGTTTTGTTGTTTAATGATATATAAAATGAGTTGAGTCATTGACTCAATAAATATTTTCTGTGAAGAGAATCCTTGGTCTGTGACTTGGAATTCTGCTTTGGCCCTCTCCAGTGGAGACCCTGTGGCAGGTTTAGGGGTGTGGCAGGGCCTTAGGTGTGCAGGTGCCGCGTCATGGTTTGAGTGTCAGCGGGTAGTGGTGGCTCTGATGGCCATAGCAGACAGAGATGAAACCTGGAATTCTGCACGTGCTCCTTGTGTGTCAGTGGAAGCCTAGATGTGTTACGTTTCCTGCTCTTAGAGTTATGTGTTTTTAATGTCTCCCTTGTTACACTGTGAGATTCTTGAGGGCAGGGACTGTGTCTGTTCCCCACTGTGGCAATGGCTGGCACACAGTCAACACTCACATTTGTTGATGGAATAATTGAGTGACTCACTTAACTCTTGAGGACCTGGTTATCCTTGCCTCTGACTGGGTCTTTTCTTGGGTCTATGGCTTTGGAGAATCAGCATCATCTTTTCCCTAACTAAACAGATACCCACCAGAAACCTGAATGTTCTTAATGCCTTCTCATACTAGTCACTTGTGAAGTCTTGTCATTTTTCCTCGAATGTATTTTTCCTCATTTCTACCGCCTTATAGAATCAGGTCTCTGACCATTTGCCTAGATTTCTCCAGGACTTCGGATTGGTCTCATTGCCTCTTGACCCCTTCACTTTGCTTTCCATGTGGAAGCCAGAGAGGTGATCTAAACATATATCAGATAGGTCTTCCTCTGTCTGACACTTGTAGGCAGCTCCCCATTGACCTCAAGAACGTTCCAACTCTTTAGCCTTCATGATCTGTGATGTTCTTGTTTGCCTGCCCTCTTGCTATTTCCCAGTATATTTTCTTGCTCCCCTGCCCTGCCATCTCAGCATTCTAAGTTCCAGCCAGTACTGTGCAGTCCGTAAACTCATCCTGTTCTCTTTCTTGCTTCTGCTTGAAGCATCATCCATTCCTCTTCTCTTTGTCTTTTACCTGCCCTTTGGGCAGCACTGTAGTTGTCTCAGCTGAGAAGCTTATCTGGTACACCTCCCCTCCCCTCCCCACTGTTCAGACTGGCTTATGTTCCCCATCTGGAGTTAGCCAAGCTGCAAGGTTTGAAGACACAGTCTTACATAAGGCTCCCCTGACTTCTGACACCAGCTGCAAATTTGTGGTTTCTCAGAACCATTCTCAGGTTTGATAATTTGCTAGAAGGACTCACAGAGCTCATTGAAGTCTGTTATACTTACAGTTATATAGTGTATTACAAGGAAAAGATCCAGGTCAAATTAGCCAAAGGGTAGAACTGTTGGAGGAGACTCTTGAGAGTCCCTTGGACTGCAAGGAGATCCAACTAGTCCATCCTAAAGGAAATCAGTCCTGGATGTTCTTTGAAAGGACTGATACTGAAGCTGAAACTCCAGACTTTGGCCACCTGATGTGAAGAGCTGACTCATTTGAAAAGACCCTGATACTGGGAAAGATTAAGGGCAGGAGGAGAAGGGGACGACAGGGGATGAGATGGTTGGATGGCATCACCGACTCAATGGACGTGAGTCTGGGTGAACTCTGGGAGTTGGTGATGGACAGGGAGGCCTGGTGTGCTGCGATTCATGGGGTCAGGAAGAGTTGGACACGACTGAGCGACTGAACTGAGAATCTGGGAAGGTTATACAATGGTAAAATATTGGAAGGTTACACAAAACATGGTATTGTCAACCAGGGAACCTCACCCAAACATCAGTGTCCAGAATTTTTATTAGACTGTCAACATGTAGATGTTATTGATTGATGGCCTACGTGGTTGAAGTCATTCTCTAGTCCCTGAGGTCTTTCTAGGGTGACTTGACCAGAGAGGCCCACCAAAAGTCACCTCGTGCATAAACTTAGCATAAACAGTTAGATGTGGCTGAGGGGCCCACTGTGAATAATAGAGACGCCCCATCACTTGGGAAATGCAGAGGTTTTAGAGGTTCTCTCCCAGGAGCCAGGGGCAAAGGTCAGACTTCTCTCTGTGTAAGGCCAGATGCTTTACTGCGTGTTTCTTTCCTGAAGTGCCTGCATATCAGCAGTGTCTGTTTTCTTGTTGTTTGTCCTCCACTGGTTGTAAACTCCTTGAGGGCAAATTGTGACAGGCTGTATAATGGAGTGGCCAAGAGCCGAGATCTCGGAGTCAGGATGCCTGGGATAAAACTGACCTCTGCTGTGTACTGCCTTGTGACCTTGGACACAGTTACAAACTGCCCTCTGCTTTAGTTTCCTCATCTGTAAGCTGGTGTGCATGATAATACCTTTTTCACTTCTTTCAGAGGGCTGTTTTGAGGGTTAAAAGTGATTTATGAGATAGACTTAGAGAATAAACTATGGACATGTACAGACTGCTAGACTGACACAGCTATTGGACTTTTCCAGGCATATACCCTGATTTCTCATTTTTGAAACTAAGTAGATACCAAAGCATGTTTGCATTTGGGTCTTTCCATTATAAAGTCTTTCTTTTTCTTTCCTGTTTCCTTCCATACAGTGGCCAGTTTGGCAAAGCCTGGAACATTTGCTGGCAATGATGCAATTGTAGCCTTTGCAAGGAATCATCAGTTGAATGTGGTGATTCATCAACTTAATGCCCCTTTGTGGCAGGTAGGTCATCTGCTGAGGAATTTATGTGAAACCTTTATTTAAAAATTATTTTGGGGGATATCCTAAGATAATGGAGCTTGACTGATGATATTGAACTATGCAGGGTAGCTTGGACTATGAACCTCACCAAGCTTGTGGTGGCTTGGAATTAAACCCTGCATTACAAATGGAGTCTGAAGTATAATTCAGAGACTTAAAATGCCAGAAATATTACTCAGCAGTTAGTTAACTGTGTGATTTGGGGCAGAGAGCCTAATGTGGAAGTAGCATAGATAATTTTGTAAGAATCTCTAAATGAGAATTCAGAGGATATGCATACAGATTCCAGTTTGAATATACCTGTTCCATGTGTATATTTTTCTTTTTTAGGTGGAGAGAAAGACCAAATTGACTATAATAAACTGTTGCTAAAAAAAGAACTTTTGAACAACAAAATTTCATGGCCTAGGGCATCAGGCTCTATGTCTGTGTTCTCCCCAGCTAGCCATAGCATTCTGATGGTGTTTCTGCAGCAAGTTAGATTTCACAAGTGTTCAGTTTGTGCTGCGGGATGGCAGAGCACAATGTTGAACCGCTTAGGCCTCTCTTCCCCACCTCATACCCCTTTGCCCTTGCCATTGGTATTCTAAGTTACCATTGGTGTTCTAAATTAACCCGATCTCCCAGACAGTCCATCAAACCAAACATTCTGGAGCATGGAAGGTCAAAGGTCGGGATGAAAATGTACACAGACCGCCCCTTGCTTGCCCTCCTGCACTTTACATCCCGTGGCTCAGCTCCTGGAGACTGGTCAGGTGGTCCCTATCAGACCTCCTCCCTCCCCTTCTCTACTGCTTCCCCATTTCTAGCTTTTTTTACATTGGAAAGTAAAACATAATAATTATAGAACAATTTGAAAATTCAGAAAAACCCATAAAGGCAAGTAAAAATCACCCAGTCACACTTCCTAGAGATAATTGTTGTTAACGTTTTAGTGTATATCTATGTTATTCACACACACTCTTAAATATAAAAACATTCTGGGAAGAGACATATCACAGTGTCACCTTTTAAGAACTGGTTCAGTGGTAAAGAGTATGCCTGTAGCGTGGGAGCTACAGGACACTCTGGTTCTATCCCTCGGTCGTGAAGATCCCTTGGAGGAGGAAATGGCAGTGCGCTCCAGTACTCTTGCCTGGGAAATCCCAGGGACAGAGGAGCCTGCCGGCTACAGTCCATGAGTTGGAAAGAATCAGACGCGACTGAGCATGCACACACCCGTAGATACATCGTGTGTATGTATATATACACACTACATATCCCTATATATCATATTATTACAGAGGTAACAGTGACCTCTTTTCATTCATTGTTTTCCTGTAAAAGTTTTAGTTGCTCAGTCATGGCTGACTCTTTGGGACTCCATGGACTATAGCCCGTCAGGCTCCTCTGTCCAAGGGATTCTCCAGGCAAGATAGTGGAGTGGGTTGCCGTTTCCTTCTCCAAGGGTACTTCCCAACCCAGGGATCAAACCTGTGTCTCCTGCATTGCAGGCAAATTCTTTTTTGTCTGAGCCACCAGGGAACCCCATTTTCCTGTACCACCTGCATATATATTCCTTTGTAAATTGCTTATTCCTTTGCTTAGCTTTTGCTCTTTAAAAATAAAGTCAATTATAGAGATATAATTTACATATATCAAAATTCACCCTTCTCTGGTGTATAGTTTGTTTTTGGACATAGTCATGTAAATGCTGCCAGTACCTCAGTTCAGTCACTCAGTCATGTCCGACTCTCTGTACCCCGTGAACTGCAGCATGCCAGGCCTCCCTGTTGATCACCAACGCCTGGAGTGCACCCAGACTCGTGTCCATTGAGTTGATGATGCCACTCAACTATCTAATCCTCTGTCATCCTTTTCTCCTCCCACCTTCAATCTTTCCCAGCATCAGGGTCTTTTCAAATGAGTCAGCTCTTCACATCAGGTGGCCAAAGTATTGGAGTTTAAGCTTCAACATCAGTCCTTCCAATGAACACCCAGGACTGATCTCCTTTAGCATGGACTAGTTGGATCTCCTTGCAGTCCAAGGGACTCTCAAGAGTCTTCTCCAACACCACAGTTCAAAAGCATGAATTCTTCGGTGCTCAGCTTTCTTCACAGTCCAACTCTCACATTCATACGTGACTACTGGAAAAACCATAGCCTTGACTAGATGGACCTTTGTTGACAAAGTAAAACAGTTCAGCTTTTTAATATGCTATCTAGATTGGTCATAACTTTTCTTCTAAGGAGTAAGCATCTTTTAATTTCATGGCTGCAGTCACCATCTGCAGTGATTTTGGAGCCCCCAAAAATAAAGTCAGCCACTGTTTCTCCATCTATTTGCCATGAAATGATGGGACCAGATGTCATGATCTTAGTTTTCTGAATGTTGA
>SJYC01058095.1:0-19769 GCA_006408675.1 Madoqua kirkii | reverse complement strand
TTTGGAGAATTTTGAGCATTACTTTACTAGTGTTTGAGATGAGTGCAATTGTGAAGTAGTTTGAGCATTTTTTGGCATTGCCTTTCTTTGGGATTGGAATGAAAACTGACCTTTTCCAGTCTTATGGCCACTGCTGAGTTTTCCAAATTTGCTGGCATATTGAGTGCAACACTTTCATAGCATCATCTTTTAGGATTTGAAATAGCTCCACTGGAATTCCATCACCTCCACTAGCTTTGTTCATAGTGATGCTTCCTAAGGCTCACTTGACTTCACATTCCAGGATGTCTGCTACCTGCATATAGAATATACCACTACTTATATATTGAATATTTCCACTGCCCCATAAAGTTACCTCATGCCTCTTTGTAGTCAGTAGTCCCTTCTCTTCTTCCCCAGATTCTTATAACCACTAATCTCATCTGTCTCTTGTAGTTTTGCCTTTCGGTTTTCCCTGGTAGCTCAGCTAGTAAAGAATCTGTCTGTAAATCAGGAGACCTTGGTTTGATTCCTGAGTCGGGAAGATCCCCTGGAGAAGGGATAGGCTACCCACTCCAGTGTTCTTGGGCTTCCTCGGTGGCTTGGACAGTAAAGAATCCACCTGCAATGCGGGAGTCCTGGATTCGATCCCTGGGTTGGGAAGATCTGCTGGAGGAGGGCGTGGCAGCCCACTCCAGTACTCTTGCCTGGAGAATCCCCAGGAGAGAGGAACCTGGCGGGCTAAAGTCCATGGGGTTGCAGCGCTGGACACAGATGAGCGACTGAGCACAGCACGGCACAGTTTCGCCTTTTCAGAATGCCATATAAGCCGGAATATGTCACGGTTTGGGTCTGACATAGTGTCCTTCCAACAATCGCACTGCACCAGGGTAGAGTAGCTACTGCCTAGGCGGGTGAGGACTCTGACTTCACAGGGACGCGGGAGCTGGAGGAGACGTCATCTGGTGTGCTGCTTGCTCTCTGGGCCAGTGTCGCTGCACACCCCCCCGGGAGAGCCACCATGTTTACGCAGGCGCGCTCCTCCTCCAGATGCCTTTGAGTGAGGAAGGCTGCCTACCTCCTTCATTGTCCCAGTGTTTTGTCCATAAATCTTTACTGCTTAGCAGAAGTCATCAAAATCATTTGAATATACAGCATAACAATCCTATTCTTAAAGGAGTATACTCTGTGCCAACTGCCTATTGCTCCATCAAGAGCTTTTTTAAAGTTTCTTAATTTTCTAGATAGTTGTGGAAGAAATTCTTCATAGTCAGACTTTTTTTCTCTTAAATCCATGTATTTCTATAGTGTTCACTTTTATGAATTGCTTAATAGTCAAGGTGTGTGTTTTCAAAATAAGTGCATTTTCTGTATATTGGAACTGTCCACTAGGTTTCCTCCATCACCCCATACCCCTGTGAAGCATCTTAGAAAATCTAAGAGTTAAAACTGAGTTGGTTGCTACTGTCATGAATAGGCGGCTTCCCTGGTGGCCCAGAGGGTAAAGCGTCTGCCTGCAGTGCGGGAGACGGGGGTTCGATTCCTGGGTCGGAAAGATCCCCTGGAGAAGGAAATGGCACCCTACCCCAGCACTCTTGCCTGGAGAACCCCATAAACAGAGGAGCCTGGTAGACTGCAGTCCATGGTGTTGCAAAGCGAGTTGGACACGACTGAGAGACTTCACTTCCTGAAGTCACGAGTAGGAGCTCTTAGATTGATAGTGAGGAGGTTTATACTCGGCCTACTTTTTCTTTTTTTTGGCTGCAGATAGAATATATGCTTCTGTAAACAGTATAGACACGTGTCAGGTAGAAAATGAAAGTCCTCTGTGATCTCCCGCACCTTGAGCAGCACAGTTAGCAATTTGGTGACTGGTGTTCAAGTTATTTTTTCCTCTGGATAATACGTACATAGTGTTTAAATATGTGAGTGCTGTAGGAGTGATGTCACTCACAGATTCTAATTGGCTAATTTCCTTTCCAGTAGTCTTCTTGGGAGGTGAGCAGTGCTCTCTGTTTTGTATGTTTCAAAACCAGACTCTCTGCACTTTGAGACCTAGATACTCTACCTGGAGAAAACTGTGATTCTGACTTCTAGACCTATGTGGTTCCTGTTTGTTCCATGGTTTTGCTCTGTTTTTAGACCACAGATACTATTTAATAATAATGTGTTAACTGCCTATGACTTTGTGCAAAGATAAGGAGGTGCTGATATTTGGGGGATTTAACAGTCTCAGCCTTCTAAAGGACAGAGTGAGGATTACTGTGGAGTGTCTGTGGAGGTGGTGGTCTGGGGAAGTGCCCAGGCTCCACCCAGGGCGTGTGTCTGGCATGACTCCTGGGAGCACTGTCTGGCCGGGGTGTGCTCCAGGGACGCAGTCACACAGCACTGAGCAGCGCCTCGGGGGTGTGCAGTGCAGCGGTGCTGCTCGACTGCACGTGGTTTTGTTCTGAAATTGACACAGATGGGACATTTGTGTGTTCTCAGTATGTGTTTTATGAAAAATCCTGTTTTTGTTTCAAAGACAGGGTGGGTTTTCTGTGAAACCTAAGTATCAGGTCCTTCAATTTTATGGCCCCCTTTCAAGGTCTTGGGAAGGGTGATAGCAGTTTTGTGTTTGTAATTTTATACTTTTTTTTCCTCAAAGAGGGCCCCCAGTTGTCTGAGATGCAAGGCTCACAAATCTGGATCTGCCTTTGGGCCTTCCTTCATCCAGGGCTTGTGTCTGGCATGACTCCTGGGAGCACTGTCTGGCCGGGGTGTGCTCCGGGGGCGCAGTCACACAGCACTGTGAGCAGCGCCTCGGGGGCGTGCAGTGCAGCGGTGCTGCTCGACTGCACGTGGTTTTGTTTTGGAATTGACACAGATGGGACATTTGTGTGTTCTCAGTATGTGCTTTATGAAAAATCCTGTTTTTGTTTCAAAGACAGGGTGGATTTTCTGTGAAACCTAAGTATCAGGTCCTTCAATTTTATGGCCCGCTTTCAAGGTCTTGGGAAGGGTGATAGCAGTTTTGTGTTTGTAATTTTATACTTTTATTTCCTCAAAGAGGTCCCCCAGTTGTCTGAGATGCAAGGCTCACAAATCTGGATCTGCCTTTGGGCCTTCCTTCTTGGAAGGAACCTGAGCATTTGAGGGGCTGAGGGGTCCTGACGCTCCTGAAACTTAGACTTACTTAACTGTGTAAATTTGCCCCTGGTGTTTGAACATGCCTTTTCAAATGGCTTTATTTCCATTTAGTTGCATATTAAGTACATGGAATCATACACACATGAGTGGGAGAAAGATAATTCAGAACTTGCTTAGGACGCATCACAGTGATGCTCCCAGTCGCTGTTACAGAGAGCCTGTGGGCTGGGCGTCCTGGGAGCCAGGGGCCCTTGCTCTTCCGACGTGGACGCTGCAGATCCTCGCTGGCATCTCCCCTCCCTCTGCCTGCAGATCCGCGGGACAGACAGAAGCAACGGGCGGGAGCTGCACATCGCCTACCGGTACGGGGAGCACTACGACAGATTTATGAAAAATCCTGTTTTTGTTTCAAAGACAGGGTGGATTTTCTGTGAAACCTAAGTATCAGGTCCTTCAATTTTATGGCCCGCTTTCAAGGTCTTGGGAAGGGTGATAGCAGTTTTGTGTTTGTAATTTTATACTTTTATTTCCTCAAAGAGGTCCCCCAGTTGTCTGAGATGCAAGGCTCACAAATCTGGATCTGCCTTTGGGCCTTCCTTCTTGGAAGGAACCTGAGCATTTGAGGGGCTGAGGGGTCCTGACGCTCCTGAAACTTAGACTTACTTAACTGTGTAAATTTGCCCCTGGTGTTTGAACATGCCTTTTCAAATGGCTTTATTTCCATTTAGTTGCATATTAAGTACATGGAATCATACACACATGAGTGGGAGAAAGATAATTCAGAACTTGCTTAGGACGCATCACAGTGATGCTCCCAGTCGCTGTTACAGAGAGCCTGTGGGCTGGGCGTCCTGGGAGCCAGGGGCCCTTGCTCTTCCGACGTGGACGCTGCAGATCCTCGCTGGCATCTCCCCTCCCTCTGCCTGCAGATCCGCGGGACAGACAGAAGCAACGGGCGGGAGCTGCACATCGCCTACCGGTACGGGGAGCACTACGACAGCGTGCGCAGGATCAACGACGACTCGGAGGCGCCCGCGCGCCTGCAGACGGAGGTGAGCGGGGCGGCGTCCTCTGGGCTCAGCCCCACAGGGACCCGGTCGGGGCTCTGCCCTGGAGCCAGAAGCCAGTCAGGTTTTCATAGAAAGTTGCCTCTGAGAATCTGTGGGCATGGTTTTTATTTTTAAACTTTGTTCATTTGCATGAGGGCAGCGGATAAAATTGTCATTCTTCTGCCTTCCCTCACAGTGATGGCTGTGATTGCATGAATATAATATATATAAACATTTAAAGTTACTTCCATGTTTTAAAATTGATTCATGCTTCAGATCTAAAATTTGGAAACTATAGAAAAAGTAAAGAAGAAAATATAACACAGAATCAACATTTTTGTTACTGTTTTTGTTTTTGTATAGCTTTTTCCTATTATTTCATGTCTTTCTTCACATGATTAGACTCTTTCTTTGTAATTAAAAAAATAAAGTGAAAGTCACTCTGTCAACCTTGTTTACCTCTCTGGTAAACAGTGGATGCAACCACTGTTACTAGTATATCATAAATCACCTAGAGATGTTGCCGCATCAGGCACTGTGTGGGTATGTGCGTGTAGTCTAGCTTGCTAGAGCGCACCTCCTCATCCACAGTTGCTGCATCCTCTGCAGAGCATTCTGCACTGCAACAAATGGAGCACATCTCAAGAATTTAGTTCAGAGCAGGACATAAGAAGCTTCCGACATCTTTTTAAACGGCTCCATAGTTATTTAGTGTGCGGATGCATTATAATCTGCTTAAATAGGCCCTTCGGTGGACTTTTAGATGACTTTCAAACTTCGTTTTTACAAACAACATGCAGTGCCTTATATGCATGTCTTTTCACACATGCAAGGGTGTATTTGTGGGATAAATTCCTAGAAGACTCTTACTGCATCAGAGGATGTGTGCATTTATGACTCGGTGGGTGTTGCCAAGTTGTTCTCTGTGGCAGTCTTACAGTTTATGCTCCCACTTGCAATGTGTCTCTTCTGTACCTTTGCCAACACGTTGTGTTACCAAGGTTTTAAATCTGTGTCACTTAGAGAAAACATCTTAACATAACTTTAATTTCTATTTTTCTGATTAATGAGCCTATACATCTTTTCTTGTAGTTAAAACCAGTTTATACTTTGTTGTGTGTGAACTGTATGCATACTCTATTTTTTTTCTGTTCAGTCTTCTTAATGATTTTTGGGAAATCCTTTATGTACTAGGGAAATTAGCCTCTATTTGTGGTATGAGTTGCACAATTTTTTTAGTCTGTTATCTTTTTATTCTTTCTCATATTGTCTTTGCTATGAAGGAATTTTAGATTTTTATGTGGTTAAATTTATCTCATTTTCAAGACATCAGGTAAATGTCTTCTGGGTTTTGGGTCATAATTAGGAAGCTCTTTCCCATTCTGAGTTTAAAAAAAATCCTCACATAGTTTATTTTAGTACTTCTGTGTGTTCATTTTTAAAAGAAAGTTAGATCATGTCTCTGTTTGGTACTTACATTGATATACAGTTGTGACTGTATGGATTCAACTATATTTTTCCTTGGTACTACTTGAACCCAAACTGTTTATTTTTATAATTATACATCTTTTTCTCCATTGATTTATCTTGCTGCTTTTTTCATATACTAAATTCCCATATGTAGTTGGGTCTATTTCTAGACATTGATTCTAGTCCACTTTTTTTTTCTGTTCAGATGTTCATGTGTTCATTGTTTTAATTAAGAAAGTATATTTTAAAAAAGCTAGTAGAATTTTTCACCCATCATTACTTCCTTTTTTTATGGTTGCCTGTATTATATTTTTGCTTTTTTGTTTTATATATGAATGTTAGAATAAGTTTGTGTAGCTAAAAAGTCCTGGTAATATTTCCTTTTATTGTAATCTCATTAAATTAATAAGCAGGCAAAAATTGTCATCTGTATGATGTTGAACTTTGCTAGCCGGGAACCTGGTTATCTTTTTATTTGTTTAATTGACTGTTTTTGGTTATCTGCAGGAGCATTTTTTCATATAGTTGTATCCCATTTTTTGCTGACTTTATTCTTAAATGTTTTGTGTTTTCTGTTCCTTTTGTAAGGAAAGGGTCTTTTTTTCCCTTTACATCTGTATGTATGAAATTTGATAACAAAATGTTAGTTATATATATACTCCGCTATCCTACAGAGTTTTCTTTTTTTCAATTGAGGTAAAGTTCACATAATGTAAAATTCACCATTTTCAAGTGTACGATTCAGTGGCACTGAACACACCCACAAAGCGAGTAAACACTTCCTCCATCCAGTTCCAGATAATTTTCAACACCCTGAAAGAAAGCCTGGTGCCCATTAAACAGTTACTGCCCATTCCTTTTCAGCCCCAGCCCCCACCAGTCTACTTTCTGTCTCTGTTGATTTACTTTTTCTGGACTATTTTTATAAAGGGAGTCGCACACTCTGTGGCTTTTCATGTCTGGCTTTCCTTAGCGTGATGTTTTTAGGTTCATCCATGTCGTAGCACATAGCATTTCTTAGCCTTTGCAGGGTCAAGCAGTACTCCATTGCATTTTGTTTCTCCTTTCGTCTGTTGATGGGCATTTGAGTTGTTTCTATTCTTTGGCTGCTGTGCATAGTGCTGCTGTGAATATTTGGGTGTAGTGTTTGTTTGAGTACCTGTTCTCAACGTTTTGGGTGTACAGTCGACCTGTGAACGAGGGGTCGGGGGTGCCAGTGCTGCACAGCTGAAACTCTCTGTGTAGCTTACAGTCCACTTGCAGAGCCGAGCTGCTGTGTGTGCAGTTCCGCATCCTTGGGTCTGGCCAGTCGTGAATCATGTAGTGCTGAGGCGTTACTCCCGGGAGCGTCTGTGTCAGTGGCCTGCGCAGTCCTGGCCTGTCAGCTGTGTATGGGAGGTGCTGGGTCCTGTGGTGGCTCTGTCTAGCTTTTTGAGAAACTATGGCACTGTTTTCCATGGTGTGTAGCTGCTGGTTTCATGTTCCCACAGCGGTGTATGGAGGACTTCACTTTCTCTCCATCCTCACCAGCACTTGTTGTTTTTCCTTCTTTCTTTTTAAAATCACGGCCAACCTATAAGATGTGAAGCAGCATCTTGTAGTTTTGAATTTCATTCCATAATGATTAATGATGTTTAGCATCTTTTCATGTGCTCATTTGCCATTTGTTTATCTTTGAAGAGATGTCTATTCAAGTCCTTTGCACGTGTTTTAATTGGACTTTTTGTGATTTGGTTGTTGAGTTCTAAAAAGCTCTTTATATATTCTGGACACTAGATTCTTATATGACTTAACCGAATTATTCTTGTTTGAAGTAGGTTTTTTTTTTTGCTTTGTTTTCTCTCTTTTTTAAAGGTAGAATTATCTGCAAATAGTGATAACTTTTCTTCCTTTCCAGTTTTATACTTCTGATTTTTCTTCATTGGGGGGCTAATTGTATTGCTGTTCTCTAAGACATTGTTAAATAATCATGGTGGTAGTGAAAATCCTTGTTGTGTTCCTTACTTGAGTGGGAATGAAGCTCTATTCTGTAGGTAATTTAACTACACCCACACTCAGAAACCTGTAGTTATTTCCAGTTATTCACGACCCTTCATGGCAGTGGGATGAGCACTTTTACATAAATCCTTCCTATCTGTGACATTATTTGCTTTGGATAAATTTCGGAGAATCCCGGTACACATAGCCAAACTAGTAGGGTAAAATTTTAGGCTAGGTTTTGCTCTTTATTACACATTCTGTGGAGTGTACTGCATGTTGCTGGCTTCCACTTGCCCATTTATAGGCAGAAAGCAAACGTGTCCTTGCTTATGTTCCACTTGCTGCAGTAATAGCAAGCAGAGGGAGAAAGTAATTGGAAGCCATGGACAGATGACTTTAGCTTTTCTGAAATGGGCTTACGTGATAAAGTCCTGTTGATACCAAGTGGGCGGCTCTTGGTGGCTTTAGAATTGGGCCTACAGGCTCCATGAGTGTGGTGGTAGCACAGGAAACTGGTGGAGTCATGCTCATCTGTGATGATCTGGTCTGGACGGGAGTGCCAGCACGCCACAGCTTGCTGGTGAACAGAGAGGGCCTTGGGAATCAGGTGAGAGTCGGGTGTGTGTCTCTTCAAGGTGAGTTGTCCTGCTGAAAGAGCTCTTTGGCTGCTCATGTAGAAGATTGATTCTGTTGCTAGGCTCACAGATCTAGAATCCAGCTGAGACGAGTGTGTGCTGCCCGTGTCATCAGTCATTGCTAAAAGTTGGTCTCTAATGCCATACTGAACAGTTTATCCCATATCTTGGGCCTCCTTTAAAAAAAAAAACAAATTTATTTGTGCCAGGTCTTTGCTGTGGCACGGGGATGTTTGATCTTCACCGCGCCTTGCAGGATCTTCAGCTGTGGCTGTGAACTCTTGAGCTGTGGCATGTGGGGTCTAGTTCCCTGGCCAGGGATCAGACCTGGGCCTGCTGCATTTAGAGTGCAGGGTCTTAGCCACAGGGCCAATAAGGAAGCCCCTGGGCTTTTCTTCCTAATGCTTCAAGTTGAGGCCTGGAATCTCTGTGTGAATGAAATGTAGCTTAGTGCTTGCTGTTCCTTTAAGATTGTTTCTGAATGTTTTTTCATATATTTGAATGTTTTGAGATGATGGAGTGTTTTCCTGTATTCAGGATTCTGAACGTAGTTTGCTAGAGTTCCCTGATTCTTACTCTTTCTGCCTCCTTCAGTTTCAGATGCTTCATCAGGATGAATCAAATAAAAGGGAGAGGAGCAAGGCAAAGGGAGTCAACGTTGAAGACGACCTGCGAGATGAAGCAGAAGATGCTGTCCGGAAAGTGTGCAACGCAACTGGGTGTTCCGTTAGTATTTGCCGTGTGGTAACTGTGATTTAGCAGCGGTCCCTGACTTTTTGGCACCAGGAAGTGGTTTCCTGGAAGACGGTTTTTCCACAGATCGAGGGGACCTGGGGGATGGTGGTTTTGGGATGATTCAAGTTCATTACATTTACTGTGCACTTTATTTCTAATCTGACACCACCGCTGATCTGGTAGGAGGGACTGGCCTGTGGCCTGGAGGTTGGGGATCCTAGGTTTATAGACGGGCATTGTTGAAAACCCATCCGTACAGGTTTCACTTTTTGAGAAACTGCCACACTGTTATGGCCTCACTCTAGCACACCAGCACCCGGTGAGCCAAGGCAGGCCCATGATATTTGCAGTTTGATTCAGTTATGTAGTATAACTTACTGAGAGCTGTGGATTCATTTCTGTCTTGTTTTCTCCACTTTACCCAGTATTGTTCAAAATCCTAAGAAAATGTGTGGATTTATTTTCTGACAAGTATAGTTTTGTACAAATTCACTTTATTAAACAATTATTTCAGTGTTCACCTTAGTGAGAATATTAAGACATTTTCTAGATGAAAAGTCTTGAAACCTTGCCTCAGTTACATCGTTTTGCATATCAAATTGTTGATGTAGAGATGGACAGAAAAGTACATCCAGATTCTGATGTGTTCCTTTATTTCTTTCATAGGATTTTAATTTGATAGTTCAGAACCTGGAAGCTGAAAATTATAATATTGAATCTGCGATAATTGCCATGCTGCAGATGAACCAGGGGAGAAGAAATAGTAAGTCTGTGATGATATTCTTAAGCTTTCAAGATGATTATGCTGGTGACTTTTCAAAAATTTAATTTTAATATTTTTATTAATAATTGGAGAATAATTGCCTTATAATGTTGTGTTGGTTTCTGCTGCACAACAGCATGACTAAACTGTAAGTATGCATATATCCTTCCCTTGTGGGGCCTCCCCTCCGCAGCCCCACCCCTCTAGGTCATAGGTCATCAGGCCACCAGGCCGAGCTCGCTGTGCTGCGCAGCAGCTTCCCGCTAGCCGTCTCTTTACACAGCTAGTGTGTATAGTCAGTGTCACTCTCTCAGCTTGCCGCCCCCCTTTCCACAAGTCGATTCTCTGTGTCTGTGTCCCGATTCCTGCTCTGTAACTAGGTCATCAGTGCCATTTTTCTAGGTTCCATGCATGTGCATTAGTAGATGGTATCGAATTTTCATCTTTAATCAACTGGAAGGTAGTTAACTATATTGTCATTTACTCATTTAGCAGTTGTTTACTGAGCACCTTGTGTTTGCTGGTGGTTTTCACTGGGTGCTAGCTCTGCATCGGGGAGCGTGTAGTCTGGGGGTGGAGGGGCATGGAGGAGGCAGGTGAGTAAATTGGTGTAATCATTTGTGATGAAGTTGGGGTACAGGGTGCTAGGGGGTGCATGGGAAGGCCACCTAGCCAGTTTTGGAGGAGTGGACAGTGTCAGGGAAAACTTATCCTTTTAGAAAGATTCCATTATAATACCAAAATGATAACTGAAATGGAGAGAAAAATTACTTTCTAATGAAAATATTTACATTACTAACCCATCCGTACAGGTTTCACTTTTTGAGAAACTGCCACACTGTTATGGCCTCACTCTAGCACACCAGCACCCGGTGAGCCAAGGCAGGCCCATGATATTTGCAGTTTGATTCAGTTATGTAGTATAACTTACTGAGAGCTGTGGATTCATTTCTGTCTTGTTTTCTCCACTTTACCCAGTATTGTTCAAAATCCTAAGAAAATGTGTGGATTTATTTTCTGACAAGTATAGTTTTGTACAAATTCACTTTATTAAACAATTATTTCAGGTGTTCACCTTAGTGAGAATATTAAGACATTTTCTAGATGAAAAGTCTTGAAACCTTGCCTCAGTTACATCGTTTTGCATATCAAATTGTTGATGTAGAGATGGACAGAAAAGTACATCCAGATTCTGATGTGTTCCTTTATTTCTTTCATAGGATTTTAATTTGATAGTTCAGAACCTGGAAGCTGAAAATTATAATATTGAATCTGCGATAATTGCCATGCTGCAGATGAACCAGGGGAGAAGAAATAGTAAGTCTGTGATGATATTCTTAAGCTTTCAAGATGATTATGCTGGTGACTTTTCAAAAATTTAATTTTAATATTTTTATTAATAATTGGAGAATAATTGCCTTATAATGTTGTGTTGGTTTCTGCTGCACAACAGCATGACTAAACTGTAAGTATGCATATATCCTTCCCTTGTGGGGCCTCCCCTCCGCAGCCCCACCCCTCTAGGTCATAGGTCATCAGGCCACCAGGCCGAGCTCGCTGTGCTGCGCAGCAGCTTCCCGCTAGCCGTCTCTTTACACAGCTAGTGTGTATAGTCAGTGTCACTCTCTCAGCTTGCCGCCCCCCTTTCCACAAGTCGATTCTCTGTGTCTGTGTCCCGATTCCTGCTCTGTAACTAGGTCATCAGTGCCATTTTTCTAGGTTCCATGCATGTGCATTAGTAGATGGTATCGAATTTTCATCTTTAATCAACTGGAAGGTAGTTAACTATATTGTCATTTACTCATTTAGCAGTTGTTTACTGAGCACCTTGTGTTTGCTGGTGGTTTTCACTGGGTGCTAGCTCTGCATCGGGGAGCGTGTAGTCTGGGGGTGGAGGGGCATGGAGGAGGCAGGTGAGTAAATTGGTGTAATCATTTGTGATGAAGTTGGGGTACAGGGTGCTAGGGGGTGCATGGGAAGGCCACCTAGCCAGTTTTGGAGGAGTGGACAGTGTCAGGGAGAACTTATCCTTTTAGAAAGATTCCATTATAATACCAAAATGATAACTGAAATGGAGAGAAAAATTACTTTTCTAATGAAAATATTTACATTACTAGCATCAGTCAACTGGTGATACTTCATTATTTTTCTTTGCTTAGTTCAGTTCAGTTCAGTCGCTCGGTCGTGTCCGACTCTTTGCGACCCCATGAATCGCAGTGCACCAGGCCTCCCTGTCCATCATCAGCTCCTGGAGTTCACTCAAATTTATGTTGTCCATCGAGTCAGTGATGCCATCCAACCATCTCATCCTCGGTCGTCCCCTTCTCCTCCTGCCCCCAATCCCTCCCAGCATCAGAGTCTTTTCCAGTGAGTCAGCTCTTTCCATGAAGTGGCCAAAGTACTGGAGTTTCAGCTTTAGCATCATTCCTTCCAAAGAACACCCAAGGCTGATCTCCTTCAGAATGGACTGGTTGGATCTCCTTGCAGTCCAAGGGACTCTCAAGAGTCTTCTCCAACACCACAGTTCAAAAGCATCAATTCTTCGGCACTCAGCTTTCTTCACAGTCCAACTCTTGCATCCATACATGACCTTAAACTGAGTTTAATTCTGTGATTCAGAGGAAGGAAAAAAAGATGTTAATATCTGTTTTTGTAAGTTACTTATTTTGAATGATTTCAGTACTCATTGCCAGACATTTTATGCCAGATACTGTTCCTGGCATTATATTAATAGTTTTCTGATTGATATTTTATTATTCTCCTTATATGTATGTTGTACCTTCTTAGAAAGCTAATCCGTGTGATTTTAAAGCTGCGCTTTATAGTCTGTGCTATCCCGTGTGGTATATACTTGACAGGTGGCTAAGTGAGACTGAGGAACTAAATTTAAAATTTTATCCAACTTTATTTTTAGTTTAAACAGCCACGTGTGGCTGGGAGCCACTGTATTGGAGAGCACAGTTTTAGAGCTTGTTTCCTTTCTGTTTTAGGGGTACAAATGAAAGATATCCCCCTAAAAATTAATGTTAAAAAGTGGCTTAAACTGATGAATCAAAGCACTCAGCTGGTAGGAAGCTGATGAGAGGACTGGTCAACTGGTTATTTTAAAATTTATCTTCCAAATTTTACCAGTAATTTTTTCCTTAGGTTCCCCACTGTATTGACTTGATACTGGAATTTTGCCTCAAGGAGACTTGCTCTCTGAATGATAGTGATATAGGGAGCCAGGTACTTTGAGTCTTTTAACACTTGTCACAGTGTTTAACTATCTTAGGTTTTCAGTTTAACAAACTGTCTGTCTTTGAAAGATGCAGAGGAGAACCCTGAGTCCAGTGGTGGAGTGCTGACGCAGTGTGCTCCGTTATGGGAAGAGGGTGGCAGTGGCACCAGAATCTTCGGAAATCAGGGGGTAAATGAAGGCAGGACTGAGGACAGTAAGGCGCAGGCCAGCCCTACTGAGGAAAACAGAGCAAATAAAAACCAGCTCCCAAAGGTAGGCATGGTGGGGTTGCCAGGGCACACGGGGAGTGCGTGAGTGCGTGAGTGCGTGAGTGATGTCGGGGCTCTGTAATTTGGCAGCAGTGGCGGGAACTTGGAGCTCGTGTTCGTATGTGATTTTATAAAGTGGTTATTGTAGGAAATATGGGGAGTGCATGGGGGTATAGGTGAAGTGGAATGAGGACCCCACTTATCCCGTTTGGACTTCGCAGTGACGCATGCAAGGACGTATACTCAGTTCCTGCTCTGCACACACAGATCGGCTCCTTCCCTGCCTAATGTCTTGTGGGTGGCTTTCCTGGCTGATTGTGTGATTGCATCCCATTTGTTTTAAATGCCGTCACTTTCAGTGAACACCTTGTGTATAAATCTTTGTATTTTGCATTATTTGCTTGGCTAGAGTCCCAGAAGAAGAATTAACAGGTTAAAGGGCATGGATATGTGAATCTTTTTAAGATCTTCTGGTAAGTTGTCAGATGCTTCCAAGAAAGGTTGTGCTTCTCCCTTCCCAGCCCAACACTCACAAGCAATATATGACACCATGACTTTTACTGAATTTGGAGCTTCTTGTTAAGATTTTTACCAGAAAGTTCTGAGCTCAAAATGTGATGTAATGTGAAAAGTCACAGGCAGAGGCTGAGATGCAGTAAGCTTGTAAGGGTTCTGTTAGGATTCCCTGGGGCAGTACGCACAGAAAGGCTTCCTGTGGCATTTTTGAGCATTATCTCCAGCTGGCCAAAGGTTAACGTTTCTTGAGGTTGTTTTGAATTACTGTATGAGGAGAACGGAATTGACTTGATTTGCTCGCCTAGCAGGCGGATATACATCTGTACTGACTCACGTGGCAGTCTCCTTTCTCAGGTCACAAACAGACAGAGGCGAGAGCAGCAGCGACTGGAGAAGAAGAAACGGCAGGAGGAGAGGCACCGCCACAGAGCCCTGGAGGGCAGGGCCCCCAGGCGCAGCGACAGAGGCGAAGCGGACGCGGGCGCCCAGGTCACCCTGGTGAAGACCTTCGCGGCCCTCAGCATCTGAGGCTGGCCTCCTGGGGGCTGCGAGCAGCGAATGGAAAGTGGAGGGCTGCATGCCCAGCTTCCCAGGGCGGCCGCCCTTTACGGAACAGAACCCAGCCCGCAGAGTCACTCGCTGAGTTAGTTTCCTTCAGACTGCCTCTTTTTTGTTCAGAGTTTCGTCCAGTGGTATGTTTTATTTAATGAAAGTGCAGTGAAGCCATTCATGTTCTGTGTTTAAAATATCGAGTTTTAGGGGTGGATAGTTAGGTTAAAAAAAAACAAAAACAGAAACTTTTAAGTGTGGTTTTTATTTGCCCTGAAAATTTAGTTTGGTGACCCTGGGATCTTTCCTTAACACTTGGGGTGAGTTTTGTTGTAATTGTGGATGAAATAGTTTAGATTAATTGCTAGACTTTCCGAGGACAAGTTTCCTTTGTTTCTGTTTCATTTTCAAACACATTAATATGCAGGATAGTTTATACATGATCTCCAACTCAGGTACATGTTTAGAATTAACTTTCTTCTACTCCAGGTTAATCAGAGAATAATTCAGGAGATGTTTTTCCAAAGTAATGTGATAGGGAGGTTGTGGCCTGTAGTCAGGGTGGCAGTTAAACAACCACATTTCTCTTCCTGATCATGATGCTCAGATGGGATTGCAGGTATTGCTGGTTCATTTGTACTCAAGCCATATGATAAATAGGCCCGACTGTTAATGAGGCCTGGGCCTTGCTGGAAACTTGGTAGTGTTGCTGAGTGTTTATGGCAAGAAGGTGTAGCATGACTGCTTATGGTTCAGGTCTGGGATTCTGAAAGCATGCAGTCCAGAATCCGTAGTTGTGAAGAGAAAGATCTCGAGAGTCTGAGGTTTTGCACAAGAGTCTGAAGAGCTCTTTTGTTTTGCGTGGAGAGAGTGGAAGACTTGCTGAGGCTTTTCATGTTCACATTTTAAGTGAGTGAGTGTCTTTGCTTTCTTGCTGTTGTAGATTTAGAGAGATTCCTTCAGAGGAAAAGTAACTTGAGCTGTTGCTTAATTTGTTAGTATTGTGAAAATAAAATCCCATAAAATGCTGCACTTTCTTCTTTCTAGTTAAGCCCTGCTTGGGATTTTGCTCTTGGAAACTCTCCAGCGCCTCTAGCGGTCGTCAGGGACTTGGGTTAGGCCAGCTGGGCTGGGGAAGCCCTGGGGCCGAGGCCTGCGGTGGTGCACAGGCTGAAGTGGTCAGGTGTGGGCAGGGGGAGGCGTCATTCCTCAGACTGAGTTAGATGGACGTGAACTTTAAAATTAACCCTTGAAGTGGCCAGTCTTGGACCGTTTTGCCTTTTGAGGACCTAGTATTTGAAGAAGTAACACATGCCGAACTGAAAGGTGAACTACTGGTCTCCTCCTCCATCTCAGATTTCAAAATTACAAGAGTTCCAAGGCAAAAAGAAATCGATTAGAAGGTTTTGACATGTACAGACATAGCATTGTGTGGGCTGCCCTTGGATTCAGTGGGTTGTCTTTATCAGCAGGTGGTTTGCTTTCTTCGGTTTTGATTATGTGTTTTAATTTTCTGTTTGTTGGACTTCGGTAATTCTTCGTGGTTGGAGCCTCAGTAGTCTCTTGGAGGTGCCCCCAGGACATGCTGGTATAGTATATCACCATAGCAGGTTTAGAAACGGCATAGCATTTTTTCTTTGCATGCCACAGACTCCTGAGTTAGAGCTTCCAGTGCTCAGTACAAGGAGGTGAGCTGTCTTGTTGCCTCGCCGTCTCCAAGGGAGTGCGGGCCAGTGCTTCAGGCTCTGTTCTCCTGGCTTCCTGCTGTGGCCGAGCATCTGAGTGAACACTGTTTCTTGAATGTTTGCACTGTGAGGGTTCAGGAGACCAGATTCTCTCACACAGTTAAGCAGTTAGGAGTCTGAAATAGCTGAGGGAGACCCATGGTCAGGAGTGGTAGGATTGCTTTAGTTCATGTTCTCCTGGCTTCCTGCTGTGGCCGAGCATCTGAGTGAACACTGTTTCTTGAATGTTTGCACTGTGAGGGTTCAGGAGACCAGATTCTCTCACACAGTTAAGCAGTTAGGAGTCTGAAATAGCTGAGGGAGACCCATGGTCAGGAGTGGTAGGATTGCTTTAGTTCACATGGTTAAAGAACATGGCCTTGGGCTCTGTTGGGTTTTAAAAGTTGCTAAAGAGTGACTATAGAATATTGGGTGCATTTATTTATGAATTACATAATTCTGAGAATGGGCTCCACCTTTTCTTGGGTAAAGTAACTGGTTTTAAAAACTAATCTACTGGCTTCAGTAATTTTCTTTTATTACTATTTCACAGTTTTTCAGTTACAATTGGTCTGTGTTCAGTATGTTAATTATTAGGGATGGGGTACATGTATCCAGCTTTAGTGATGTCTTTTGCTAAGGGTTTAAATTTAAACTTCACTGCCTCCGTCCCACCAGAGTATGAGGTAGATGGAATCCATGTGGTAGCTGGTTCCGTGAGAGGCTCTGGAGAACCACGCTGTTGGCAGCCGCGTGGGGGCCTGGCGTGCTGACTGGTCCTGGGCCTCCTGGTTGGTGGTGGTTACCTGGTGCAGTTACTCAGGGCACTGCATAGTAGGAAGTGAAGAGTTCTTAGCCTCTGTGGCTGTTAGATGTTTGTTCTGTGGGATTCTCTCGGTAGCTTTGGTCAGGAGTAAGGGGATGGGGTGGTGGTCCATAGCTGCTTACTTGTCTTAGAAGCTGTATGTAAAAGTTGTATGAATTTTTTTTAAAGGTCAAAATAAATAAAATTTTAGTGGCAACAGCTTGTACTTGAGAAGCAGATGTATGAGAACAGCATAGAACCACAGCTTCTAAATCAACACAGTTGCCACCAGGAGGTGGTAGAAGTTGTGTATGTATATTTGAGTTTTTCAGTAATAGCATGTGCTTTTAGGAGTGAAGTCTGGCTGAAGAATCGTGGCAGAAGGAGTCTCAAGGGTCGGGCTTGTCTGTGGTTCCCCCTGTAAGCTCTGAACACACTTCCACACCCTGTGTGATTCCGAAGGCTGGTGGAGTGGGAGCCCTGCTGTGGGGCAGCTGGGGCCGGGCTTCGAGGGGGTGGTTTCTGATGCGCCGCCGCCTCGCCCAGGGAGCTCTGCCGGCAGGAGACGCCGACTGGGGGAGCCGCCTGTGCCCGTAGGTGGGGGTCAGGCAGACTTGGCGTGGGGCCGTGCTTGCCTCGTAGGAGTCCCTGTCGTCAGTGTTCAATTTCTCTCTTTCTGAGAAACTCAGACTGCCTGGGTTTTACCGGGTCCACATGGATCGCTGTCAGTTTACCTCTGTGAGATGTTCAGCCCAGAACGTGCAGTCGGTTGATGGAAACTAGGCTTCCTCGTCAGGGCTGACTCACCCAGCCTGGCCAGAAGGGCCGGTGTGGGTGGCGTGATGGTGGAGCTCTTGGTTTTGGTGCCGTGGCCGTGGGCCTCTGACTCCGTAGACGCGTAGCTCTTCACCTTTTTACCTCAAGGCTCTGTCTGTCTGTGGCAAACCTTTAGACTCAGAGTCTGATGCAGTTTTTGTTTATTTTTGTTTGTCTGACGTTTTCATCGTTCACTGTTTTGTTCATCTCAGCTCCCAGAACAAGCGTTGCTCAAACTCTGGGGCCTTCTAACGGTTGTTCTGAGGTGATCTGATAATGGCACTTTCTACAAGGTGTGTCTTCCTGACTCTAAAGCAAATTGTATGTTTCATTAAGTTGAAGATCTTGATTTTAAATGATAGCCAATCTTCTGCCGTCACCTACGAGAGGGGACAGACAGTTGGTTTGCAGCAGAGACACTGAGCACCAGTCACGGAGTGTGTGCCCAGTACTGAATTCAGAAGGTGCCCCAGAGCCCGGCCCTGGGCAGGATTGGGGCCTTGTCCACTGCCTGTCCCCGTGTGTCCAGGGTAACATGCCCTGTGAAAACCTCAGGCTGTTACCATTTCCTCAAGGGATTACCTTCTAGAGTCCTGTTCCCATAGTTCAGACTACTTTGTAACCGATTAAAATGTTTAGCATCCTTGCAAAGTTACTCAAGAAGGAGCTGATACCAGTGAAGAGTAATTTCTGTGAAAGCATGACCGTGTGTGTGGTTACCTTGCTGTAAGCAGGGCGTCCCCTGGTCCAGAACCGCTGGTGCTCACTGTGCCGCACGCAGCGCTGGGCGGTCACGACGGTTGGGCGAAAGCTCGGCGGCTCGCCCTCCCCCTCCCAGCTCAGCATCCACCGGGGCACCGTTGCCAGCCGTCTGTGATGGGGGTTTGAGTGTGGCCCCAGACCTTGGCCTGCGTGCCGATCCCTCGGCTGCAGCTGAGGAGTGCGGCTCTGGGCTCCTCCCATGGTTCACCTTCTGGGAGGAAACGGCCCTCGGCCTCCCCAGAGCGACCCTTCCAGCATCCACCAGCAGCGAGCTCCCTGAGGAGAAGGGAGAGCCGAGTGGAGCTCGACAGGGAGAAACGTGACCGTTGTCTGGTGTCCGTAGTTCATTTCTTCTTCTTTCCTCGCGTTGTGTTACTCTGAACTGTTTTTTTTTTATTTACCAAAGTACTGTACTTGGCTGTTTGCAGTGTTTCCAAAACCAAATGTTTTCTTTTTTTGTGTTTTTAATCTTCAATACTTGGTGCAATAGAAGCTGCAAAGATGTGCCACTTTATCTATGAAATGGAGTTTTGTATACCAATAAATTCTAGTTTAAAGACAGAGTTTCGAGTCGTCTGTGTCACTGTCTGACCCCGTTTGACGGCATGAGATGGAGAGCCCGCCGGTCCTTCTCAGAGACTTTGCAGGAAACTAGGCCTGTTCTGCCTGGGGACCGTTGTTCGGGGTGTCACTGAGCTCCAGCAGCTGATTGCAGCTTCCGTCCAGGTGAGTGTGGCCACGCACACGGGGGCCCCTCCTCCACTTTCTGCCTGGTGTCTAAGAACATCTCTCATAGTTAGCAGTTGTCTAAATACAGAGCAGCTGTCTTGGCGGCCCCGAGGGTTTCTCTGGAGCTCTGGGGCTTGGTTTGACCCCATTCCAGGAGGGATCGCCTTCCCGCAGAGACACGTGGGCAGTAGTGACTGCACAGGTCCCCTGGAAGAGGTGCGCGGGACAGGGAGGGGCAGGCGGCCACAGAGCGCCAGGGGCGGGCCCTGGTGAGACCGACGGGCCGGTCCCGAGGCCGAGGCTGCGGCCGTCCGGCCAGCCATACCGCGGCCTCGTGTTCTGGCCTCTGGGTTCCCGCCTGATCTTGTCCTGTGTGCTCATCTAGCAGCCTGTGGATGGGCCCCGTGGTACCTTGACACCGAGAGGGCTCTGCTGCCACCCTGGGTGGGTGAGGACTCCAGCAGCTGGCGAGGCCGTCCCTTCCCTCTCGGTCACTGTCCTCCCCAGGTGATGTTTGCCTCATTGCATGACCCGGGGACCTTGGGGTGCACAGATGCTATCCAGTTCCTGAGCCCGCGAGGCCCACACGCCGGACCCTGCTCACCCAACTGAGAATCTCTGACAGGTCTGCTAGGACCT
>SJYC01058094.1:0-36304 GCA_006408675.1 Madoqua kirkii | reverse complement strand
CGCCCCAGGCCGACAACATCCGTGGCCTCCTTGTTGTCGTCCTCAGTGGTTCACCTGGGGCCGGGGGCCGCCTGCTGGGCTGCGTGGAGGTCCTGGGGCTTCCTGCCTGGGTCTTGGTGACCTGTGAGGTCAGGTGAGTCTGCAAGGGTGGGAGTGTCCTCAGGCCTCAGAGGGGGCAGTTAAAGGGATACAGTTTGTTGTTTGTGTTTTCCTCCAGGCTATTGCTTACTCCATGTGAGTGATAGTTTATGGTGACAAAGGCTGAGATGCCGTAAGGGGAAAGTGGCTGTTCCCCTATCCCCTCTGGGTAACCGGTCATGGTTGTCTAGAAGAAAGCAGGGTTGAAAAACCCAGCATTAAGATTACCTGTTCCCCAGATGGGCAGAAAGTGTGTGTCAACCTTGAGATACAACCAAAATTTGTCGTAAATGCTCTGCTCCAATGTGGGTTTAGCTAGACTGCCGGACAGAGCAGGGACTCAGACCGCAGTGATGCAGTGATTTAGAACTTTGTACATTAAACAAGATCTGGACCAATCCTGCTGATTCATGGATTCCGGTTTGGCAGCAGAAAAACTTTTCTGTCTTGGAGAAACTTGTCTGAAATTCCCTATGTAGAGGGACTTAGCTATATCAAGATACTCAGTTTTTGTTCAATTTATTCACCAATCCAAACATCCAGGAATTTATCGTTTACTGAACCTGTGCTGTGTTGGAATCTTTATTTCTGGGCATTGAATCAGACATGGACCTTGTCCTCAAAAACCTTTCAGCCCAGCAGTGAAGGTGGACACAACTATGACCCAAGAGAAGACAGTCCATCACAGGAGGTACTGATAGGAAAAGGCCGTGAGTTCAGAAGGGGTTGGAGGAAGTGTCGTTTAGATGAGGCATGAGCAGGGAAGTAGGAGGTGTAAATGGGGAGTGAGGTTTTTGGGACTGAAGGGCCAGCATCATCAAACCCTTCTAGGGGGAGAGTGGGATGTCCCGTGAGTCTGGGACAATTTACTAAGGATGGATAATCATTTGGAGGCAGACTGGGGACTCCTTTCCTCAAGCGCTTGTCACATGTCTTTTGCTACCAGGAAAGTGTTGCTGCACTTGCTGAATGGATTCCAAGCATCAGGCGTTCCCGATCCCTCCTGACCGGGTTACCAGTGTTCCAAGTCCTCCTCCGTGTGCGTTTTTGACCTTGGCACACATCGTAGGTAGTGGCCCTCCAGGAAAACGCTGTATACCGTCTCTCGAGCCAATTTTGCCTCCCTGCCTCTGTAGGACATACGTTCAGGGCACAAAAGGTTAATGGTTTCCAAACACATGTCCACTGAAGATAAATGAGCGCTCAGAGTAGTGAGCCAAGGGGCTGTTCAAATATATTAGTACAGTGTTCATCATGTGTGTGACGCCACTTCTGTAGAATCACCATGATCATGCTGCTGCTGCTGAGTCACTTCAGTCGTGTCCGACTGTGCGACCCCATAGACAGCAGCCCACCAGGCTTCCCCGTCCCTAGGAGTCTCCAGGCAAGAACACTGGAGTGGGGTGCCATTTCCTTCTCCAGTGCATGAAAGTGAAAAGGGAAAGGGAAGTCGCTCAGTCGTGTCTGACTCTTCGCGACCCCATGGACCGCAGCCTGCCAGGCGCCTCCGTCCATGGGATTTTCCAGGCGAGCGTGCTGGAGTGGGGCGCCATCGCCTCCTCCCACCATGTGTCTGTGGATTCAGTTGAACAGATACTTAGCATCCGTCGTGTGATGGATTCAATAGGGGATACAAAATGCAAAGTGACCTAGCACAGATGGAGCTCTCTGAGGCTCCAGGCACTTCGGATAAGTTGTCTCGTTTAAACCTTAAGAGCACCCAGTGAGGTTGATGGTCCCGTCCCCATCTTACACAGGGAATAAGTGATGGGTCCAAGGTCACAGATTTGAGTTCAGGGCAGTGTGCCCGCACCATGTAGGAACCCAAAGTGAGCCCAAATAACTGGGGTGAGTATCCCTAGGAAAGGTAGGAACACATTGCTTGGTCCTTCAGGGGAGGGCGAGACCTCCAAGTGGAAAGCACGGAAGAGGCTGCATTTGAGCTGTGCCTCGAGCATGTGGATGTGAGCGTGGCAATGAGGGGTCTGGAGAGGGAGCCCTCTGGGTTGAAGGGCACTCTTGCGGAGCTGCAGAGGGAGGTGGGCCTGTCCTGGCCGTGATGAGGAGCGCAGAGAAATGCATGTGGCTGGATAAAGGCCCAGAAAAGCTCATGAAGCCAAGGTTGAATGCCAGGGGTTGGTGGACGATGGTTCAGGGCGGAAGAGTGATGTGATAGGAATCAAACGGAAATGAAGGGCTGAGGAACGTTTGGTTCTGAGAGCCCGATTTTGGCTCCATTGCAACACTCGCTAGTGAAGAGTGACTGGTGGTGTCTCTCTGGAGGTTGGCCACGTCAGATTGTCTCTGCCTCCTGCATTCAGCGCAGGGCCAGGAGCATAGTGTATGAAAATGTATTGAGGGAAAGAATGAAATTTAATACAGTATTCAGTTCTCCAGAGGCTACAAAGAACCCTAAGGAAGCAGACAAATGTCCATGAAGTCATAACTGGACTCTTAACTCGGGAATTCCAATGTGGTTTGATTTCTAACCACTTCTTCAGCAAGTTATTTGACTGAACACTCGGTTCATAGCTTATGCTAGGGGCTCTCATATGGCAGAAGTGAAGAGGAACTAAAAAGCCTCCTGATGAAACTGAAAGAGGAGAGTGAAAAAGTTGTCTTAAAGCTCAACATTCAGAAAACTAAGATCATGGCATCTGGTCCCATCACTTCATGGGAAATAGATGGGAAAACAGTGGAAACAGTGTCAGACTTTATTTTTTAAGATGGGGAAACAGTGGAAACAGTGTCAGACTTTAGTTTTTAGGGCTCCAAAATCACTGCAGATGGTGACTGCAGCCATGAAATCAAAAGACGCTTGCTCCTTGGAAGGAAAGTTATGACTAGCCTAGACAGCATATTGAAAAGCAGAGACATTACTTTGCCGACTAAGGTCCGTCTAGTCAAGGCTATGGTTTTTCCAATAGTCATGTATAGATGTGAGTTGGACTGTGAAGAAAGCTGAGCACTGAAGAATTGATACTTTTGAACTGTGGTGTTGGAGAAGACTCTTGAGAGTCCCTTGGACTGCAAGGAGATCCAATCAGTCCATTCTAAAGGATATCAGTCCTGGATGTTCTTTGGAAGGAATAATGCTGAAGGTGAAACTCCAATACTTTGGCCACCTGATGTGAAGAGTTGACTGATTGGAAAAGACTGATGCTGGGAGGGATTGGGGGCAGGAGAAGAAGAGGACGACTGAGGATGAGATGGCTGGATGGCATCACCGACTTGATGGACATGAGTTTGAGTGAGCTCTGGGAGTTGGTGATGGACAGGCAGGCCTAGCGTGCTGCGATTCATGGGGTTGCAAAGAGTCGGACACTAGTGAGCGACTGAACTGAACTGAGCTGATGAGCCACCTGGGGGCTTATTAACCAGCAGGTCTTTTAAAAGCAGGCTTATTAATCAGGTCCACGATTCGGCCTTTCTAATGAGCTTCCTGAGCAATGAGGTCTTGAATGACACGCTGCTGCTACCTGGCAAAGCAGAGGGCTCTACTGGAACCTCCAGCAACATCAGGCTCAGGGTTCTGCTTTCCTCTTTTCAGTCCTTTCTACCAAGTCTACAGCTTCGGGAATCAAGTGTATGGGCGATAGAGACAAATGGGATTTAGATGGGGTCACTGACTCGTTCACCAAATATTTATTGATTCCTGGGAAAGCGGGCTGCGCCGAGGCTTGTTCTGAAGTCCTAGTTTTCACCCTGCCTGTTGGTTAAACAGCTGTGACGTCCCCAGGGCCTCCTCCCAGCGAGACGTCACGCCAGAACACCGCCTTGCCTTCACGTCTCCGAGTCAGATCCCTCTTCCTGCGCTTCTCGTGTGTGCAGTGGGGCCGTCATTCTGAGATGTCTCTAAGGACTTATTATTTCTCAGCTTGTTTATTATTGAAAATGAGAGGACTGGTTTCACTAGCCCTGAAACACACTTTGCCCTCCCTGACAAAGGGAAATCCAGGTTTAAACCAAATTTCTTTCCTCCCGGCGGCCTGAACGAAATGGACACCAGGGGGCGCCTCAGGACCATGCTTCCCAGCAAACGCGGCCCTCTCCTCCCCACCCACCCGCGCTGCACTTCAAGACCTCATTTCCTGGCGATTTTTCACACAGGATTTGAGTCAGTCACGGCAGCAAAGCACACACGTCTGTCCCTCTCTTGTTTGTTTGGCCAGCTCGGAACTTCTTCACCGTTTAAAATTGATGATGATCATCCTTTCGATGGCATCTGGCTCCTCCTGCCCTCAAAGCCCTGGATGTTGGACACACGCCAAGAGATGGAACGAGGGACTGAACGTTTATTCCCTGTCCACCGTGAGCCTGGCCTGTGCAGTGCATTTTTTACGTGCTGTATCTTACTGAACAGGCCTATCCCAACCCTGGAAGATGTTATCAGCATCTTACAGACAGTGGAGTATCATGTCTATATTTAGGAGTAGAATCTGCTGAAGTTTATTTCTTCCCAGGTAGGCTGCATTCCAATTTGATGGGAACCCTTTGGTGCATTAAATTGGCTCCAAAGTCAGGATGCTGGATGTAGAAATATTTCCTCTTCCCTTCCCCGTCTCAGGAGCCGGGCCTGGCCTGGGTATCCTCACAGCTGACCTTCCCTGGGCACTCTGGGTCGTCCATGATGACAAGCAGAGGGGCAGACGGGCAGTGACTGATACCGACTCATGAAGAAGAAGGTCCACTGGCTTGGGAGTGAGGACACCCCTCCAGGTAGAACCTTCCCTCTCTGACCTCCGGGTGCCCCTCTGCCAAGGCAGGGCTTTGAATAAGATAATTTGAGAGCCTCTTTTCACTCTAAGCCAGAATTCTAATGGGAGGGATTTGAAGCCTGATGACATGGTGGGGACAATATTTTTAGGTTGGTATTTTGTGTGCTTTTCACATTACGCCATATGGCCAGAAATATCCCTGCTAGAGACTGCCATTATTATCTTGGATAAGACAGTAAAATGTTAGAAAAAAGAATCACAGAAACTCACTGTAATGGAAAACTCAAAGGACAGAGTGTTGGAACTGCCTGCAGGGGCCACCCAAGGCAGATCCATGCGGTGTCCCCGTGCCGAGCACATTGCTGGGCACTCAAGAAACAGGCGTGAATGAGACCGGAGACGGGCGAAACCCTAGGACAGAATCTGAGCGCCAGTGTTAGAATCCTGGGCAAACACTGTCAACATATTCAGAAGAGGGGGCTGAGATCCCAGGGGATGGGTTATAGAATCTTCTGGGTGTTCCAGGGGCCCGCCTGCCCCCGGTGTGGCTCTTTTTGAGGGTGCTGTGGCCAAGGAGGCCAGGGATGGTCCAGGGCTGAGTCTGGGGCCTCTCAGGGAAGGATGGGCTTACGGGAAAGGAGTTTTCTGGTGGGGAGAGCCTTCGGTGCCAACCCTCCCGAGGCCTGGGGCCCTGGCAGGCCTCAGTGGGAGGCATACCACACCCTTAGCAGGGCGGGGTGGGCCCAGTGCACAGCTTGTTGGGGTAATGGGCGTATTTGCGGTCGTACGTGCCCAGGTTGCGGCGAAAGCAGAGCGCGGCCTTCTTGTCACACTCGCAGGTCTGTCGCTGGCAGCTGGTTCTGCCGGCTGGATGGGACGTGGGCAGTCAGGGCCCGGGAACCTTGGGCCCGCCATTCCCAGCCACGTGCAGGGGAGCACGCTGGGGTCCACACTCTCCACCCGGAAGCCCACGCTCCCCGGGGGGATGCTCCAGGGCTGAGGGATCAGGCAGGGAGCTGAAGCCCTGCTGGGGCCAGGGACGCCAGAAGCTGGAGGATTGTCCTCGCTGTTCCTTCCTGTCCCCAACCCACTCCACTGCCCTGAGCCCCTTCCGCACGGGGAGACCACCTGCCCCAGCCCCGGGAGGGCTGTGTTTCTGGGCGACCCTTCTCTCACGTAACGGGCTGCGGATGGTGCCAGCAGCCGTGAACCAGAGAGGAAAACTGGAACAGCAGCAGCTCAATCCCAGGTGACCTGGGCGTGCCCAGAGGGCCTGGAGCTGGGGCCTGCGCCTGCCTCCCTCAGCGGGATGGAGCCCGTTTTTCCAGCATTTATCTCAGGGCTCCCCCTCCACGCGCGCCCACACCCAGCCTGGGGAGTGGGGCGGACATCAGCTCTGTGGGCTCCAGGGGCCCCAAAGCCTCCTCTTGCCTCCACCACCTCTGTCTGCCCTCAGGGGCTCTGGCTCCTTTTGGTCCCCACAAAGACGTCCCCCAGCTCAGACATGTCTGGCTTCCTCAGGGTCCCTCGCAAAGGTCAGCCTCATTTCCCATCCAGGTTCTGCTCTCACCTGCTCTTTCAGCAGAACTCAGATTTGGCAGGGGCTTAGCAGCTATGTCAGCTCCCAGGAGCTGGGCTAAGCTGGCAAGTGCGAGGTTAGGTCTCCCTTTTACAGATGAAGAAATAGGAGCTTTTGAGGAGTTCTATCCGTTGCCCAGAGTCACACGGCGGGAGAGACTCCCTGAACCTGCGTCCCATTCACCTGACCCCTCCCTTCACTCACCCTCTCAGAGCTGTCCCTAACAGGTAGCTTCCCAGCCTTGCATGAGCTCCCCGTGATGGGGAGCTCACTACCTACCAAAGCCTCTTTGCTGAGTGGATGGCGGTGGGAACAGGAAACTGGGAGCCCCGCCTGCCTCCCGCAGCTCTGCTTCTGGTCCCACCCCGCCCCCAGGGCAGACTCCAGAGATCTGAGTCCTCTTGGGGCCTCCCAGCCCCCTGTGCTGTGTGCCCCCCGCTCCGGGCCTGCCTTCCTCCTTCCAGGCTACTCCTGGCTTTGTGGCGGGAAGAAGAGATTTGGTTCTCTGATGTGAGTTCCCTCCATGGGGCTGGGCTGCCTGGAGCCCTTTACACTCTGATTCGGGTCCAGCTGTTTCCCCAGGCCAGGGAGCAGAGAAGGCTAACTGGTCCAAGTGGGCATGGGTCCTGGCAAGTAGGCGCCCTGGTGCGGTGGGTCCGCCTTTGGGAGCGGGTCTGCGGTCCCGCGTCCGAGCTCCAGCCTCCGGGTCTGGGGCTCCGCCCTTGAGGCCCTGTGCTGGGGGCCTGCCCCTAGCGGCCGCCCAGGCCCTGGGGAGGGCTGTCTGAGTGCAGCCCCTCTGGGCTGTGTGCCGGGCTCAGTGCTGGCCCTCTGGGTCTGGGGCTCCGCCCTCGAGGCTGAAGCTGGCGGCGGGGGTGGGGGGGCGCCTCTGAATGGGGCAGGAGCTGATGGGTCCTGGGCTCTCCAGACCGGGTGCCATGGGGGCATCTGGGCGCAGGGACACGCCCCTCCCTAACGCTGTAATGATGGAAGACCCGCCTCTCCCTCCCAGGTGGCCAGGCTCGAGGGTCTCCATCAGGAGAGGGGCTCCTGGCTGAGTCCCTCCCCTCTCCAGGGGTCTGGGGGACCCCCAGGTCTGCTCACTCACCGCAGAAGATGCTGTGCCTGGTGGCGGAGAAGAGGTACCTTTCCATTTTGGGTTCGCAGCCCAGCTTCTCCAGGCGCCCGTAGCAGCAGTCGTGGGCATGGCAGCACCTGTGAAGGTTGAGGTCGGCCTGAAAGGGCAGCTGGGCTGGACGGGGGCCACTGGGGGGCTCAGGGCCCAAAGGGGCTGGAAAGTGTGGTGGTCACGCCTCAGCTCCCTAGGTACCCCAGCTCCCCCCGGGATGCTCCCCCGGTGCCTCCGTCCTCCAGGCGGGACCCCGGCTGGGCCGCCTGCTCACCAGTCGGTCCTGTCCACCGGCCAGCCGGAGCCGCCGACGCCACAGTAGCAGCCGTAGTCGTTGTACTGCAGTGCTGGCTTCCCCGTCGTCCTCTCGATCATCACCCCGAACTGGCCAGGTTCCCGCCAGCCAGGGCCACTGCGGGCACGGAGCGGGAGGGCCTCAGCTCCCTCAGGGCCCCACCCTCTGCGGCCACCTGCAGTCCCCACGTCTGAGCGCGGGCATCTCTCGCATCGTCTCGGGAACCGGCACCTCCCCGAGCACCTCACTCCCGGTGATAACAGTGCTGACGAGTAATACGACAGGGACGACAGAGGATGAGGTGGCTGGATGGCATCACACACTCGATGGACATGAGTGCGAGCAAGCTCCGGGAGTCGGTGCTGGACAGGGAGGCCTGGAGTGCTGCGGTCCACGGGGTCGCAGACACTGAGCGGCTGAGCGGCAGCGCCGGTCGGGAGTGATGTCCTGTGACGCCGCTGCACCTTGGTCTCCTGATCCTCACCCGCATTGTGTTCCCACCTGACCTCCCACCCCCGTTCTCCCTCCAAACCACCTCCTCACTCATCCTTTAGGTTCCCATCCAGTTTCCTGACCCTCTCCCCTGGCGTCAGCTGCCACCCCCGGCCCCCAGGAGCACTCTGTCCCCGTCGAGTCCCATCAGACGTCGCTGGATAAACTTCCTGACCACCCCGACCTCCCCGAGTTCCTCCGGGTCCCGCTGCTGCAGCAGTGGGGGCCCGCCCGCCTGGCAGGTTAAAGGCAGAAATGGACACTCAGGTGGGCGGTGGAGCGCGGGCGGCAGCAGCTGCTGAGGGGCCCCTGCCGGTTCCTCCCCTGTCTCCCCAGGCCGTCCAGGCTGCAGCCGTGCCCCCTGGCCCCCTCTCCACTGGCCAGTTCCTCCTGGGCCAGCGCTGGCCTCAGGGTGACTGATGACACCCTCCCTGGGGGCTGGCTCAGGAGGCCCCCGGAATGTTCCCAGCCAGGGCAGAGCAGGAGCGCAGGCATGAAGGTCACTTACCCAGGAGGCATAGGAAGGTCAGAAGAGGCGGCCGCTTCATCCTGGGGCGGGGAGGGGAGCAGGGGGCAGAGAAGCTGGGCTGCAGGAGACGGAAGCCAGCAGGGGCACCTCTGATTCTAGACACCTTCCCGATTAGTTAAATACCCGGGTCCTGTCCACTCCCCATCATTAACCCCAGAGCACCCAGTGATGCAACGATACTTCCAGCTCTGACACTCTGACCAAGTCCCCAGGGGAGGGGCCAGGCTGGGGCCCTGGCTCCACTTCCAGAGCCAGGCTGTGGGGCCAGCCTCTGGGCCTTCTCCTCCCTGCCCTTCCCATCACTGCCCTCTGCCCCAGAATCCCTGCGCTCGCCCCCGGCTCAGAGCTGGGAGCCTGGGCCATGCCAGGGGCTTTTCCTTCGTGGGGTCTTTTTCTCACCCTCATTTTATGGATGCTGCTCCTGAGACTCAGAGGCTGAACTCAGACGTCCTGGGAGCAGCAAGGGCGAGCCTGTCCTGTGTCCACGCCACTGGCTACTTCAGCTTGGCTCCGACTCCCCGCCCTGCCCCTCAACCAGCCCCTGTTGGACCCAGACAGGGACCGTAGCTTGGCTAAATGACAAGGCTCTGGGTACCTGGGGGCCATGTGTCCAAGAACCGAGACCAAAGGCTGGGAGCTGAGCCAGCTGGGCTCAGGGATTTATCTTTATTGTTCTTTCTTAGGCCTGCTACTGCTTGCTTGACGGGTAGCGAAAATCCTCCCGGTTGTGAGCTCTGTCTCCCCAAAACCCTTGAGCGGTGGTGTAGCTTGGCTCCTGTAGAAACAGGCTCCGTCTGAGTCAGCTGGCAGACCCACATTCCAGCAGGGGCTGGAAGCTTCCATCCTTTTGATGTCATCTTGGGGCCTGCATGGCGGAGACAGCAGCTTCCTACTCCGGCTTGGCTCTGAGAAAGACTGCTGTCCCTGGAGTCAGGTCAGCACACGGAGGCTGGGCTTCAGAGCGTGGCTGGAGGTCAGAAGGACCGAGGAAGGGAGCCGGCTCTGCTATGATCAGAAATGCCGGGGTCCCACCAGCCTCAGCCTCACCACGGGCTCATTTGCTGGCTGGAGTCCACTCAGGCAGAACTGGACGCAAGATGCCGGGACCTGGCCTGCAACATCCCCCTGCCTTCCGTGTTCCTGGTCTGCTGGGATAACCAGATCAGCCACTTCCATCAACGTCCGGGGCCTGGGAGTTGCTTGGTCTGTGTCCCTGGAGTCCCGCTTCCACCATATGTTACATTTCCGTGTGAGGAATCTCGGTTTTTCCTGTTCCTATTGTGGGGATAGAAGCCATCTCCTTCATGGGAAAGAAGGAAGGCTCACAGCCAGCTCAGCAGGCCCCACACCACTGTTTACTCTGCGGCAGGACCATGCCAAGCTCTTCTCCAGCAGGATCTCCAGGAACCTTCAAACAGCCTCGTAACTCGGTCGTGGTGATCATCCGCATTTTACAGAGGAGCAAACTGAGACACACGCCTAAGTAGCTGGTGAGCCAGAACGGGGGCCCAGACAGTTCAAAGGGCTTACAGGAGGCAATACCAACAGCAGGTAGGCTGCCGGGCACCCGTGATATCTTTGAAAAAAGTGAAAGTGTTAGTTGTTCAGTCGTGTCCAACTCCTTCGTGACCCCATGGACTGTAGCCCACCAGGCCCCTCTGTCCATGGAATTCTCCAGGCAAAAATAATAGAATGTGTTGCCATTTCCTTCTCCAGGGGATCTTCCCCATTCAGGGATTGAACCCGGCTTTCCTGCATTGCAGGCTGATTCTTTACCATTTGAACCACCAGGGAAAGGGGCCCTCAAAATCTGCTCCCTTCTTTAAAGTCAGAGGTGACTATAATCCAGGTTGGGATATATTTAGCTTCATACCATTGTAATCACAGCATTTGCTTTCCAGTTTTTCTTTCTTTTGTTTTTTAAAGGAGGAGAGGGTCCATGAAAGGGAGAGCAGCCAGGGTCCACAGCAAACGTCGTCCTGCAGCCTCACGCTGAGCCACCCTGGATAGGGCCTCCTCTTCAGGAGCTGACTGGGGGTCTGGCTTCACATCCTTTCCAGGGGAGGAGGCTGGATGAGGAGGACTCCCGACCCGAATTCCCTGGCCCAGCTCGATATTCCCTGTCCTGTCAGGGATAGAGTCCCTGGGGAGATGTGACCTTGGGGTGGGGTGGGGAGGGCTGGTGGCAGGGATCTCAGGCAGGGATTTGGGATTAAAGGGTTTTTGACCCTGGACAGTAAAGCTGGGCAAACAGTGACATACATTCCGCTGCGGCCCTGCCTCCGGCCCCTCCCATTTCCTGCTCAGGACTTCTGGAACCCTTTCCATGCTAGGCTGTGCTCACCTACTGGGAGACTTGGTGGGGAAAGAAGCCAGAGAGGAGAATCCCCTTGGCCAGGGTCACCCAGCTGTGCTGAGTCACCGTCTCCGGGGGGAGGGAGCATCCCCTTCTCACTTTTGCCTTTTGATTTTAACGAGGGCGCTCCTGGCAGCCCTGGGCTCCTGGCCTGGGTCATTATATCCCAAACAGTGACTCACAGGGGAGCTGCCTCCTAAATAACTGAAAATTAGCTTTGATTCCTGGGGAGGTTTGCCCCACAACCTTTCTTCCAGCAGCATAAAGGGTGTTTCTCAGGAAGGGCCGGGTTTCTGAGACCGTCCCTTTATTGAGCCATTTTGAGTCCTGGTCAGGACTGGGGCCCCTGTGAGCTCTGCCAGAGTGCACCTGAGGACTGTGGGGACAGAGTCAGGCAGGGAAATCTAGGCAGGCTTCTGGGAGGTGGTGTCCCCAGCTGAGGTGTGAAGTGGGGGTGTTTGGGAGGAGACGTTTAGGCATTCAGGAAATGTGGTTGGTTTTAATGGTTTTCTCACTAGTAGCACAATGTAGTTGAAAGCTCTGGATCTCTGCATCACCAAGACAGGGACTTGGGTGTTCACCTAAGCTCCACCACTTACAGGCTGCGTGACCTTGGCCGGTTGCCTCACCACCCGAGCTCAGTTTCATCACCTGTGTTGTTGTTCAGTCGCCAAATCGTGTCCAGCTCTTTGTGACCCCATGGACCGCAGCCCGCAGGCTTCTCTGTTTTTCACTGTCTTCCGGGGTTTGCTCAGATTCATGTTCATTGAGTCAGCGATACTGTCTAACCATCCCATCCTCCGCTGCATCATCACTAATGGGGGATAATTAGGCCTACTTTTCAGAGTTTGGGGCCAGATGAAAAGGAAATGAAATGTGGAAAGCTCTTTGCAGGGTGCCATGCCCACCGGAGGAATCCATAAACACTGGTCCCTCCTTAACCTGCTCACAGAGGAGGCAGCTGCTGGCCTAGGAGCTCAGAGCCCTCGTCCCTGCTGGAGGCCAGCATGCAGCTGGGCCATGTTTCCTCGCATTTCAGTGGGGTTATTGCCCCCACTTGCAGATCCTACCTTCCATGATGGAGGAACAGGAAACAGTCCCATCTCTCAGCAATGGCTTCTTTCTTTTGGTGTAAAGCTGTCCCTGTAGTGAGAAGTCACCATCCTCCTCCTTTTCGACATTGTCATCCTCATCGCAATAAAAAAAGGCGAAACGACCACCATTTATTAAGGTCCTACAGTGTTGCAAGCACTTTGCGGAGAGCGCGTCATCTGCTCAGTCTCTTCACTTCCATGCTTACCCCGGAGCCCGGAGGATCCTACAGCCTCTCCCAGCAAAGTGCAATCCCCTTCATCTGAAAGAATTCATTGCTCTTCAGTCAGTAAACTAGACTGAGGGTCTTCTAGGTGCTGGGGCTCCATGGGAGAGCAAAGCCAGACCTGGTCTCTGCCCCCATGGAGCTGGCAGTGCAGCAGGGAGACTGACATTAGTCAGCGTATACTGAATGGAAACTTTCAAAAAGGAATAAGTAGCCCAACCAAATGTTCCTTGGGTTTATGAAAACATTTAGTGGGGTTGTCTGATCTGGGCAGGTCTTCCCTGTGGAAGAAATGATTTAGCAGGGATCTCAAGATGTTAATAAGGAAGTGGGGAGAGTTTAAATGGAAGGATGGTCTGTGCAAAGGCCCTGTGGTCTGAAGGACATGGGCCCTGGGAGGGGATGAAAGGAGCCTGGGAATTGGGCTGGTGGTGCGTGGGTCTTGAAGGGCATGATTCACTGGGAAGCTGATCCCGGGACCTTGACCTCCTGTTCACCTCACAGCTTGAGTCTGATGGAGAAGCGGCCTAGAGCTTGCATGATGCAGGAGAAGGCCTGAGGTCCCCCATGAGAAGAAGGCCCCTCTCTGCAAGACCTCAGCCTGGACAATCCCGTGGGTGGAGAAGCCTGGTAGGCTGCAATCCATGGGGTTGCAAAGAGGCAGGCACTACTGAATGACTTGACTTTCTTTCTTTCTGAAAGACCTGGTGATATTTTCATCCCAACGAGGAACCTCCCTCTGGTGGGAACGGGCTTTGTACAAGTGTCATCACAGAGTTGGGTCCTCCCATTTGTGATGGAGGATAAAGAACAAGAATCCCTGGCCTGGGCCTGTTGTCTATGAGGTCGCCGGCATCCTTGTAAAGCGGCTCTGCTGAGCCTTGCTGAGCTCTGTCTGGGGAACGGTGGAATGCCGTAAGGGTTTGAAACAAGTGACTCGCTTGTGTGTGTGGACAAGGTGACTCTGGCTGCTGAGAGCTGAATGAATGGAAGAGACAGCAGCCAGGAAGAGCAGCAGGCAGGAGAGCGGGGTACCGTGGACTCCAGGGCGGGCCCACGCTTCAGGGGCACCTGGTTCAGCGCAGGTGGGTGGTGGAGCCAAGGAGGAAGGGTGATGAATGCGCCGGGCGCCACCCCTTGCTGGGCAGGTGCAGGGCCATCGGAGGGAGCGGAAGCCGAGAGTCTCCGTCCCAGACAGCTTCAGTGCCCCCACTGGTCCAAGAAGGGCGCGAGGAGCAGGGACGCCCACACAGGAACGGCCGGGTGCTGCATGAGCTCCTGTGTGATGCTGGCGGGGGGCGTCTGTAAGTGCCTGTGCATGGCGGTGGGGGGGTGGGGACGTTCAGGCCCGCCCGCTGGGAGGGGCCCCTTTGCTCCAGGTGCCATAGGGTCCTGGTTCAGATGACGCTGCGGGCCTCACAGTCAGGCTCCTGGTGTTACTGCTGGCTGACTGGGTGTCCTCGGGCAAATGACCTCACTTCCCACACTCTTCCTCACCCGCACAGTAGGGACGCCAGCAGCGACGGGGGGCGTCTGTAAGTGCCTGTGCATGGCGGTGGGGGGGTGGGGACGTTCAGGCCCGCCCGCTGGGAGGGGCCCCTTTGCTCCAGGTGCCATAGGGTCCTGGTTCAGATGACGCTGCGGGCCTCACAGTCAGGCTCCTGGTGTTACCGCTGGCTGACTGGGTGTCCTCGGGCAAATGACCTCACTTCCCACACTCTTCCTCATCCGCACAGTAGGGACGCCAGCAGCATCCGTCTCATAGCATTGTTGGGAGAGTTAACGAAATAGTACCTGCAGGGGCTTCCCTGGTGCCCAGTGGTTAAGCCTCCGCCCAGCAATGCAAGGGCCACCAGTTTCATCTGTGGTCCGGGAAGATCCGGCTGAGCCCGGGGGCCGCACCTACTGAGCCCACACGCTGCAAATACTGAAGCCATGTGCCCAGAGCCATCTAATCGAGAAGCCCTCACACCAAAATGGAGAGCAGCCCCTGCGCGCTGACTCCCAAGACCGGGTCCTGGTTGGTGGTGGTCAGTCTTACTCCTAAAATTTTAAGATTTTTCAGGGCTGATGAGTCCGCATACCATGTGTGTAAATATTTAAAAGTTATCAATCAAGCCAACAGACTGGGAAATAAAGCATGTTCTGTGTTTCCATCTAAATATATTTTCCCAAAAATGAAGAAAATATGGAAAGCCACAGTTTTTATAAAATTGAGAATCAGAAATATGTTCAAATAGATTGAGTTTGATTATTCTCATGTGCTCTGTTGATGGGCTGGTGATGTTTGAATGACTTATAAAAAGAGACACACTTCACAAATTATTCTTCATTTATTCCATAAAATATATTTCTCTTGCTTTCATTTCAGCGAAATCAACTGTGCTATATTCAAAAAGTGAAGTCGCTCAGTCATGTCTGACTCTTTGTGACCCCGTGGACTGTAGCCTACCAGGCTTCTCCGTCCATGGGATTCTTGTCCAGGCAAGAATACTGGAGTGGGTTGCCATTTCCTTCTCCAGGGGATCTTCCCAACCCAGGGATCAAACCCGGGTCTCCTGCATCGCAGGCAGACGCTTTAACCTCTGAGCCACCAGGGAAGCCCTATTATTCATTTATTCCATAAAATATATTTCTCTTGCTTTCATTTCAGCAAAATCAACTATGCTATATTCAAAATGTTCTCTAATTTGTGTTCCTCTAACAGTAATGATCTAAAAGATTTTTTAAAGATGTAATTATATTCAAAGTGTATGAAATCTAACTATGTTTCCTAAAAAAGTAAATCTAAAGACAAACAAAATATCAAATATGCAGGTGATACCACCCTTATGGCAGAAAGTGAAGAGAAACTAAACAGCCTCTTGATGAAAGTGAAAGAGGAGAGTGAAAAGCCTGGCTTCTAAGATCATGGAATCTGGCCCTGTCACTTCATGGCAAATAGATGGGGAAACAATGGAAATATAGAGATTTTATTTTCTTGTGCTCCAAAAATCACTTCAGAAGGTGACTGCAGCTATGAAATTAAAAAAGACATTTGCTCCTTGGAAGAAAAGCTATGACAAACTTAGACAGCATATTAAAAAGCTAACTGCATAGTTGAAGCTATGGTTTTTCCAGTGGTCATGTATGAATGTGAGAGTTGGACCATAAAGAAGGCTGAGCACCAAAGAACTGATGCTTTTGAACTGTGGTGTTGGAGAAGACTCTTGAGAGTCCTTTGGACTGCAAGGAGATCCAACCAGTCCATCCTAAAGGAAATCAGTACTTAACATTCATTGGAAGGACTGATGCTGAAGCTGAAGCTCCAATACTTTGGCCACCTGATGCGAAGAGCTGACTCATGGGAAAAGACCCCAATTCTGGGAAAGATGGAGGGCAAGAGGAGAAGCGAGCAGCAGAGAATGAGACGGTTAGATAGCATCACCAACTCAATGAATATGAGTTTGAGTAAACTCTGGGAGATAGTGAAGGACAGAGGAGCCTGGTGTGCGGCAGTCCATGGCGTCACAAAGAATCAGACATGACTTATAGCAACTGAACAACAAAACATCTTTTTAAAAAGGTTTTTCCTCTAAAGTACTCTGAATTCTCTATGAAAATTAAAATGCAAAATATCAATTATAGCACATGATACACAAAATTTTAAATGAAATTATTTGAATAAGTTGACTTTCTGAAAGTTTTTGGTGAAAATTTAATCACATATGCCAAATATTTTAATAAGAATAAAACCATTCCCAATTCTAAAGTTCAGTGTCATTCAGTTGCCAATATAAGAAGCTGCTCTCACTGAGAGGTTGGACATACCCGGACATGCACGGCCATGTTCAGGTGGCTGAGGCAGAAAGCCCCAGAACCCGCCCCCACCCAGACAGAAACCAGGAGGCAGACCAACATCCTGGATACGGAGCTCATGACCTGGCCCAATAAAGGACTGGCACAAAGCCCACCAGCACCAAATCAGCAACGTGGACCCCGAGTTTACCGAAGATGGAAAAAAACCCGGCTTGAACGCTAGCCCCGGCTATAAAGCCGCCGTCCCTTGCAGACTCCCTTTGTTCCAACTCCTGATAGCTCACTCTCGGGAGTTCTGCCCGAGAGCAAACGCACAATAAAGGCCTTTTATTAACAGTCCCTAGAAGTGGCTTTTCTTCCCACGGCGTTTCTTACACTCACGACACAGTGACATGCCCTGCTGGTGTCCAGTTGTGTCTGACTCTTCGTGACCCCAGGGACTGCAGGAAGCCAGGCTTCCCTGTCCTTCACTATCTCTCGGGGTTTGCTCAAACATGTCCATTGAGTCGGTGACGCTATCCAACAATCACCTCCATTTATTTAAATGTACAAGTAGTATGTATTGTTTGATCTCATCAAATAGTCCTTGGAGGGTACCTCACTAGTTCACGAGCACCTCCAGACCTGTGGTTTGAACAGACATAGGCAAAAGGTGTTTGGAACTCATGGGAGGTGGCCCTTTGTTAGGCAATGACTTCCCAGGTAGCCCAGTGGCTAAGACTCTGTGCTTCCGACGCATGGGGTGTGAGTTCGATCCCTTGTCTAAGCCCGTGAACTGCAACTCCCAAAGCCCGCATGCCGAGAGCCCATGCTCTTCAGTGCAGCGCCGCAGCCCTGGTCGCCGCAACAGAGAGTGCCCGTGGCAGCTGCGAAGACCCCGTGCAGCCAAAAATTAAAAAAAGAAAAAGGAGGAACTAGTGCGTCCCTCCCTCCAAGAGGAGAGTCTGATGAGGTCCTTCAGCCCCGGGCTCCTGTGGCTCGTGGCCTCCCCGGGAAGAAGTGTCCACTGATGACGTGGCCACAGCACCGCCACAGGGCAGAGGATGCTCGCTGGGGCCGGAGTGGTGCTGGATGTGAGGAGGGTGCTGGGGGCTGGGTGCTTGTCAGGGTGCAGACACCCCTGGGCCCCCCAACACATTCAGCGTGTGTGTCTGTGTGCCCCCCTGCCAGCATGCATGCAGGCATGGACACGTGTGTCTGTGTGCCTATGTGTCTCTGTGGGCGTCCCTCTGTGTCCATGAGTGTGTGTGCATTGGATTATGTGTGTGACACGTGGAGCCCTCTAGAGCGTGGGGCCCTGGGCAAGGCCTCCTTGGCCTGCCTGTCTGGGTAGTCAGGGCTGATGGTGATGCCACGTCCGTTCAGCACCTCCTATGTCATTCCAGGGGCTTTACATTTGACCTTCACCACAGCCCTGTGGCGTGGGTCTTGGTCTTCCTGTTTCACAGATGGTGGAACTTAGGCTCAGTATCCTGCCAAGGTAGCAATCAGCCAAGGCTGCCTGTTCACAGGCTGGCTCAGATGACAGGCGGCTCTGACACTGTTGCTCCCTGCTGCCTCCCCATGGTGAGCTTAGGAACAGGGCTGATGTCCCCAAGGCTCAGGGTCTCGGGAGTCGGTGGGAGCAATGCCCTGAAGCTGACCTCCGCCGCCTCCTCTGACCCTTTGTGTTTTGGTCTGCCAGAGCCTGCTATTCCGCCCTCCCTGGAGATACCCAGGTACCCAAAACCTAACACTTGGGGCTTCTTGGTTTGTGATCTGGAGTTCCTAAAACTCTGCAAACTTCCTTCCTCCCTCCTGGAATCCGTCACTGGATGTCACCACTGGTCTGGCGTTCAGGGATTTTACTCCTTCGAACTTAAGCAGCTAAATGACAGGCTGGAGGGAAGAATCCCAGGTGGGGAGGTGAGAAACGTGGCTTCGGGTTCTGCCACCAACCCACCACTCTTCCTGAGCTTCCATGTATTCTAAATTTACCTGTTTTTGGTTTCTTTCTGGCCATGCCTCAAGGCTTACAGGATCTTAGTTCCCCGGCAAGTGGTTGGACCCAGGCCCACGGTTTGAAAGTGCTGAGGCCTAACCACTTGATCTCCAGGGAATTCTTAGTTTGTTGTGGCCCTGGACCTGGTGGGACTCTTAGCAAGGAAAACCCCGGATGTGAAAGATATCAGTCCCCAGGTATCTGCTGCTGGTGACCAGCCATCCCAAAACACCGTGGCTTAAAGCAACAGCGATTTCCTCTTTCTCATGTTTCTGGGGACTGATTGTGTGGTTCCTCTGCTGGTTTCTCCTGGACTTGCTCATGGGGCTGTCACCAGCTGGAGGGTCCTCTGGGCAGGGACGTCTAAGATGGCCTCACCCCCAGGTGTGGTGGTTGGTACCAGCCATCAGCTGGGACACCTCAACTCTTTCTGCATCGGAATGAGAGATGCAGCAGCGCACCCTCCCCGTGGCTTGACCAGCTTCCTTCCATGGGAGTCTTGGCATTCCCAGGGCGCAGAGGCAGAAGCTGGCCTCCCTCTCGAGGCTCCTGTCCTGAAACCCGCCCATGGCAGCCCTTCTGCCACATTCTTCCGGTCAGTGCAATCCCCAGAGCCAGTCTAGATGCAGGGAGTGGAGAAGCAGATCCCACCTCTGAATGGGGGACCGACAGAGTCCCGTTACACAGGAGCCTATGCTAGGAGGGGAGGAAGAAAGGGAGAGGGTGAGAGTGCTGCTTGCTCAGCATGACTGACTCTTTACGTCCCCATGAGCTGTAGCCCCCCAGGCTTTTGGGTCATGGAATTCTCCAGGCAAGAACTTCAGATTGGGTTGCCATTCCCTTCTCCAGGGGATCTTCCCAACCCAGGGACTGAACCCAGGTCTCTCGCACTGCAGGCAGGCTCTGTATCATGTGAGATATTTGTAGCTATTTTGTAACAATTGATTGAGCTTCCCCCAGGGCTCAGCAAGTAAAGAATCTGCCTGCAGTGCAGGGGACACAGGAGATGCAGGTTCAGTTCCTGGGTTGAGAAGATCCCCTGAAGGAGGAAATGGCAACCCACTCCAGTATTTTTGCCTGGAGAATCCCAAGGACAGAGAGGCCTGGTGGGCTACAGTCCATGCAGTCTCAAGAGTTGGACACGACTTAGCAACTAAATGACCGCCCCAAGAAGTTAAGTGGATGCTGCAGGAACACAGAGCCTGTTGAGTTCACTACTATGCTTCCATGGGCATTTCCAGAACCACACAGAGTAAATTCAGAAATCCTGTTTAATTGGAAGTGGGTAGGGAGAAGGGCCCATTATTGTGCGGTTGGGGGAAAATACTAAATCCAAACTGATTCCATAAAATTGTGGAGCTGAAACTACTCTCAGAGAAAAATCCAGAAGAACCTCAACTGGATTTGGGTAATTCTGGAGATATCTGCCCTAAGCCCTAGAGTCTTAATGTAACGATATAAATTTTGCTGTTCTAATCGGTTGGGAAGATGCCCAAGTTCTATCCAGGAAGTCAGCATCCTAAGGACCACCCAGGTGCCTCCCTGTCAGCCAGAAGATGAAACAATTCGATGCCCTTAGACAAAGAGAAATTACAAGCTTAGGAAGAAATGCTGGAAAAGTAAGACGCAGGAACAAAGCACTGCTCAGAGACAAAGCGAAGCGGCTCTGATGTGCTCAGCAAGCCTCGAGAGCCAGAGGAGGGAGCTGCCAGAGGGAGACTGAAGCGGCCAGAGCAGCGGAACGCGCTCAAAGAGGCTCAAAGCAGGCGCAGACGCAGGGCTCCCAAGCCCCACAGAGAGAGAGAAGGGGTCCAGCAGGCTCAGGGGAGCAGACGTTTCGGTGCTAACACTGTTGATTGCCATATGAGAAGATTCATGCTGATCCCAGGGGGCAGATAAGCGAATGTGTGAGCGGCTGTAAAGGAGTGTGGAATGGAGCAGAGAGTCACAGAGGAGGGAACGATTCATTCTGCCAGCCTGGCCTCTAAGGAGAGCTGCAGAGAGGGCTGGCTGCTGAGCCGGGGCCTTAAGGAGTGAGCGGGGCTCTGCTGGGAGCCCGGAGGAGCTGTGGCTAGAGGCTCAGAGGCTCGAAGTCCTGTGGGCATCTTTGCTTTCCTCTGCTCAGAATCCCCTCTCCTCTCCTTTTCCCTTCTCTCATTCAACCGCTCCTGGTGGAACTGCCAATCACAATGAGGCTCCACCCCAAAAGGCGAGCGCATGACACAAGCCAGCCAATCAGACCCTCTCCTGAGACGCTGTATCTTCCGCAGAACAGGGCACTGGCTTAAAGCTGATGGGGCAGAGCCGTGCTGTCCTTAGTGTCCGAAAGAGGCCATTCATGAGGTCTTGCTACTAGGCGTTCTGTGGGTTTATGTGACTGGGTGTGGAGACCCTGATGCTGGGAGGGATTGGGGGCAGGAGGAGAAGGGGACGACAGAGGATGAGATGGCTGGATGGCATCACCGACTCGATGGCCGTGAGTTTGAGTGAACTCCGGGAGTTGGCGATGGACAGGGAGGCCTGGCGTGCTGCAGGCCATGGGGTCACAGAGAGTCGGACACGACCCTGAGTCAGCGGAACTGAGCAGGGTGTAGTGGGGAGCGTTTGTGTTAACATGTCTCCATTTGGTAATAAACACTTTCTACTCTGAAAAACCATCTCCCCTCCATTCCAAGCGACCCTGTACAATTGGTTGTCATGGTGTCCTGCGGTTTCTAGCACTAGAGTGGACTTACGACCCGAGATGTCCAAACAGCGATATTTCCAGGAATAGGCACCCAAACTGGACCAATCAGAATCTTTCCTTAGGTTTGATTTATGAGTCTCCCCTTTCTCTGGGGCCTTGAGCTATAAAGACCTGGCAGTCTTTAGACTATAAAGACCTTGTTTCTTGACTCCATGGGAGAAGCTGTGTGTAGAATTAAGCCAGTATGCTTAATGGTGGCTGGTGGAGGAAGTGGGGAGAGACAGAGAGAGAGCTATGCTGAGATTCTTGTATCCAACATTCTTTGATTTCCAGCTGAACCTTCAAATTATGTGAGTCAACCAATTCTCCTTAAGACTTATGCTACTCTGACTTCAGTTTCTCATTTGAAACTGAGAAGCATCTAGACTAACCCAGAATGTTCCCATGAGTAGCAGAAATCTGGCCCTACTTTTACTCAGGATACACCAGGGTGAGTATCTGGGTGGTACATGGAGGTGAGATTGAACACCAGGTGCAGAGGTTAGAAACCTCAAGAAAGATGTGTGGGCTCAAGCATGGCTTGGAGAGAGACAAGCCTCAGCTTTTCATATGGGCCAAGTGAGCACTGAGAAGTACAGCCGCGGTGTACCAAGGTTCTTTCCCAGATGTCATGGCCTGGATAAATCCTGAGGACTATGGGACAAATCCAAGGGAGGTGGAAGAGATTACTCCAAAACGTGACTTAAATTGCCCACCAACCTGGGCCAGGTGAGCCGCATCGATTTGATTTGGAAAGTTAAAGCAATGTGACATTTCATGGACTTACGTGCCGTGGGAAAGATCATATTAATGACCTGCTCCCTTCCTCCTTATCTTCCTCATCGTCATCATCCATCTTTACCATCCCCATCATCACACCTCCTGAGTGTATGCCGCTCCATGTTAATTGACACCACGTGTGAAACAGCAACAGCCAAGCTCAGGCCCATCCCTTTCTCATTTTTCCTCACCAAGGGTTAAAACATCTTCAAGTCTTTTCCTACCCAGGATCACCTTGTTACACTTTGATGTTAGACACAAAACATCTTCAGATTGAGATCTGAAATAATTTGTCCATCAAGGCCTTAACTGCTGAGATAACAGAACAAAGGTGATCTAAGAACAGATGAAAGCAGATGAGATAAGTGTATTCAGATAGTAACAAAAGGCCAGAACTAGACAAGGAAAAGTCTGTCAGTGAATCAGACCACATGACATAAGAAGTGCCAGACATAGTTTCGGCGAAGGTGATGGCAGCCCACTTCAGTACTCTTGCCTGGCAAATCCCATGGACAGAGGAGCCTGGTAGGCTGCAGTCCATGGGGTTGCTAGGAGTCGGACATGACTGAGCGACTCCCTTTTACTTTTCACTTTCACGCATTGGAGAAGGAAATGGCACCCCACTCCAGTACTCTTGGCTGGAGAATCCCAGGGACGGGGGAGCCTGGTGGGCTGCCATCTCTGGGGTCACACAGAGTCAGACACGACTGAAGCAACTTAGCAGACATAGTTTCAGAGTTCCATGTGGGAGAGGGTCTGATCAGGGTAGGGTACCCCATAGAAGCAGGCTGAAGGAGCTGAATAATTACTTAACTCATAAAAATCAGACTAAGGGGGCACAACAGCCACGACCACCCGTTAAATGAGTGTTTGTTGAGCATCTCGTATGTGCAAGGTCATAGCCAGATGAAGAACAAATCAGATCTGTAGTCTATCCTGCAAGTCTGTCATCCCAAAGAGGAGATAACTAGGTGAGGAAATATCTTTGACCCAGTAGAAAGTGATATGTGCCATCAGTTCAGTGCCGCTCCGTCATGCCCGGCTCTCTGCCACCCCATGGATCGCAGCACGCCAGGCCTCCCCGTCCATCACCAACTCCCGGAGTTCACTCAGACTCACGTCCATCGAGTGTGTGGCATAGAAACCATAAATATAGAGACAAAGTTCTACAGTATTTGTCTTAAAATGTTTCAAAATGTTAAAAAAAAAAAAGAGGTGAAATAAGATGTTCATCTGGATCTGGGTTAATAAGAGAGAGAATTTAAAGTTCGCTACAAAAACCACCTACATGGGAAGGGAAAAATACTGTTTAATGACCTTCCTCCAAAACCCATATCTGATCTTCATTAGGATAAGAAATAAAGAATAGAACCAGGAAGCAAAGTACAGATGGCATTTGAGGCAAGCTCTTGTTCCCTTTCAGGTGGAGCTTCAGGTGACACTCTTAGCAGACATGGGCAGGTACATGAGAAGGGACTTAGCAAAAGCGTGAACCACATAACTTACCTTGACCTTGAACTTGGAGCCAGCCTTAGCACAGGCACTTGGGATAGCAGAGGTCTTTAGCAGGTGCTGGAGAGCTGTGGAGTCTTTAGGCTGTATTCACAACTGAAACAAGGATTCATGATGATTCACGGTGGGCGAATGAGGCTTCCTGTAGGCACGACCTATAGACCCTCCGGCGAGGACTTGCTGCATTTTCTGTGTTTCTTCAGCCAGCTCTGCAGACCAGCACTTAAGCTTCAGCTAAATTTGAGTGTGTTTACAGGTAGTCCTTCTCAAACTTAACATGCATATGAGTCCTCCGGGGATTTTCTTAAAAGGCAGATTCTGATTCGCTGAGCTGGGCTGGACTTCAAGTATGCAGGTAGGTTCCACTCCAGAATCAGGATCTGCATTTAAAAAAATTAGTTTTGAAATCGAAGTACAGTTGACTTACAATACTATGTGAGTTTCAGGTGTACACATAGTGATTCAATATTTTTATAGATTATATTCCATTTAAAGTTTTAAGAAAACATGCGCTGCCTTCCCTGTGCTGTGCAATGTGTGCTCGTGGCTTATTCACTTTATGCAGAGTAGTCTGTGGCTCTAATCTCCCACTCTATCTTTCCCTCTTTCCTCCGCTGACTAGTAACCGTGAGTTTGTTCTGTATCTGTGAGTCTGTTTCTTTTTTGCTGTAGTCACTGGTTTGTTCTATTTTTTAAGTCCCACATGTAAGTGAAATCGCGCGGTATTTGTTTCTGTCTGACGTGTCTCACGAAGCCTAACATCCTCCAAGTCCGTCCATGCTGCTGCCGACGGCTCGGTTGTCACCCTTTCTTACGGTTGAGCAGTACACTGGCGTGCGTGTCTGTCTCCACTGTGTGTGGACATCTCACACTTTCTTTGTCATTCCTCTGTTGATAGACACTTAGATTATTTCCGTATCTTGACTATTATAAACAGTGTTGCTACGAACATTGGAGTGTAGGTATCTTTTTGAATTATTTGTGTTTTCTGCGGATCTATACCCAGTTTGGGGATTGCTGGATCATATGGTAGGTCTACTTTTAGTGTTTTGAGGAGCCTCCATACTACTTTCCGTAGGGGCCTTAAATGTGAGACCAGAAACCAGAGTCTGCATTTTAACAGGAGTCCCTGGGAGACTCTCACACACAGCACGTTGTGAGCAGTGCTGCTGTACAGCAGGAAGGCTTTAGCTTTTAGCATTAAAGGATGACGTGGTCAGTATAGGTGGGTCATCAAAATTCCTTTCCCTTTACGTTACTTTCCTGAAGAGATCTCTAGTCTTTCCCATTCTGTTCTTTTCCTCTATTTCTTTGCATACATCGCTGGAGAAGGCTTTTTGATCTCTTCCTGCTATTCTTTGGAACTCTGCATTCAGATGCTTATATCTTTCCTTTTCTCCTTTGCTTTTCGCCTCTCTTCTTTTCACAGCTATTTGTAAGGCCTCCCCAGATAGCCATTTTGCTTTTTTGCATTTCTTTTCCATGGGGATGGTCTTGATCCCTGTATCCCATACAGTGTCACGAACCTCATTCCATAGTTCATCAGGCACTCTATCTGTCAGATCTAGGCCCTTAAATCTATTTCTCACTTCCACTGTATAATCATAACGGATTTGATTTAGGTCATACCTGAATGGTCTAGCGGTTTTCCCTACCCTCTTCAATTTGAGTCTGAATTTGGCAATGAGGAGTTCATGATCTGAGCCACAGTCAGCTCCTGGTCTTGTTTTTGTTGACTGTATAGAGCTTCTCCATCTTTGGCTGCAAATTTGGTTTAGGTCATACCTGAATGGTCTAGTGGTTTTCCCTACTTTCTTCAATTTCAGTCTGAATTTGGTAATAAGGAGTTCATGATCTGAGCCACAGTCAGCTCCTGGTCTTGTTTTTGTTGACTGTATAGAGCTTCTCCATCTTTGGCTGCATAGAATATAATCAATCTGATTTCGGTGTTGACCATCTGGTGATGTCCATGTGTAGAGTCTTCTCTTGTGTTGTTGGAAGAGGGTGTTTGCTATGACCAGTGCATTTTCTTGGCAAAACTCTATTAGCCTTTGCCCTGCTTCATTCCGCATTCCAAGGCCGAATTTGCCTGTTACCCCAGGTGTTTCTTGACTTCCTACTTTTGCATTCCAGTCCCCTGGAATGAAAAGGACATCTTTTTGGGTGTTAGTTCTAAAAGGTCTTGTAGGTCTTCATAGAACCATTCAAATTCAGCCTCTTCAGCATTACTGGTTGAGGCATAGACTTGGATTACTGTGATATTGAATGGTTTGCCTTGGAAACGAAGAGAGATCATTCTGTCATTTTTGAGGTTGCATCAAGTACTGCATTTCGGACTGTCTGCTGACCGTGATGGCTGCTCCATTTCTTGTTTTGTTACAGCAGGCCAAACAGACTATGACATTTTCTGAGAAATTTTATGTTTTTTTTAATTGGGGCGTCCATGCTTTGATAAGTAAACTGTTGTGGGGGCATGTTTTCCTTTTTAAATACACAAAAATATGTAGTTACAAATGAATGTTGTCTTCAAACCAGTTGCTGTGGGAACTGCTGCACATACAGCTTTTTAATTTTTAACTTTTTATTAGTAAATACACAAGGCGGGCTTCCCGGGTGGCATGAATGGTAAAGAATCTGCCTGCCCCTGTAGGAGACAGAAGACATGCAGGTTCAGTCCCTGGGTTGGAAAGATCCCATGGAGGAGGGCATGGCAACCCCCTCCAGCATTCTTGCCTAGAGAATCCCATGGACAGAGGAGCCTTGCAGGTTAGCGTCCATAGGGTCCAAAGAGTCAGACATGAGTGAAGCAATTTAGCACGCGTGTATGCGTGCATAGACAAGGCAGACGAAACAGAAGGGTACCAGGTGAAATATTTATTGCTCTCGTTTTCTCAGTGTGACTCCCCAGAGCCAACCAGTACCCTCAGTTTTGTGTGCATCCTTCCAGAGACGGTGTGCAGGCAGACCTGAGAGAGAGTGGTTTGGCTCCTGAGTCCAGCAGTGACGCGCATCCCACCGCGAAGCAAGCCACGCAGGGTTTCTGGTTTCCCGGAGCATATGAGAGTTGCGTTTATACTGTAGCGTAGTGCCGTCTTAAGTGTACAATAGTATTAGTTTAAAAACAGTGCTGTCAGGAAAACGGCACTGATGGGCTTGCTCCTTGCAGGGCAGCCCCAGACCTTCCGTCTGCAAAACACAAGCAAACAGAAGCAGCGCAGCGTCCGCACAGCGCAGTGAAGCGGAGCACGGAGCGCGGGGCGCGTGTCTGTGCGAGGGATGCGTCTGGAGGTGCGCAGCTCAACAGAACGGGAACACCCGTGTCTGTTTTCACCACGGGAGCTGGCTCTTAGGCACATTTTCATATCAGCAGACAGAGACCTGCTGTGTCTGTGCTGTGTGTGTTACTAGCTTCTTATTGAAAAGAGCATGAACGAAAGTCGGTAGTGAGGGGAAGTGTCACGAAGTGAACACACTCTGCATCAGCCCCCGGGAGGAGAGTTGACTTTTTCTTTTCTTCTTTTCCAAACTTTATACCTTTTGTGTCTTTTTCTTGCCTCGTTACACTGGCAAGGACATACACAGCAGAAGGAAGGCACCAGCCTCCCTGTCTCTCTTCCGTTAGTGGTAAAGCTTTGGCTGTTCCACCGTTAAACATTTGCTGTAACTTTTTTGGTAGATACTTTTTGTCACACTAACAAGGTTCCCTTCTGTTCCTAGCTTGCTAAGATTATCACGAACAGGTTTTGAACTGTGGGAAAACATTTGTTTTTTCCCCATCTGCTTAGGTGATCAGATTTTTTCCTTTTTATGTTAACGTAGCACATTACGTTAACTTGGTTTTGAATGTTAACCTTGCATTCCTGGATTTGTCAAGAAATCCCTCAATTTCCTCTCCTAAGTGGCAGTTTTAACTTCATTCTCAGAAACACACGAGAATGTGTGTTTCCTCACCTCCCATCTAACACCTGATGTCTTAAGACTTTAAAAGTAGGCCCTGGGGCTCCCCTGGCAGCCCAGGGGCTGACACTGTCCACTCTGAGGGCAGGGGCCGGGGCTCAGTCCAGGCAGGGACCTAGACCCCACACGCAGCAACTAAAGAGACCAGGCACGCCGCAGCTAAGACCCAGCGCAGCCAAAGGAACGAGTCGAGTTTACAACTGGCACAGATAGGCCCGCGCGGCGCAGGGCCTGGCAGCCTCTCGTTTCTGGTCAGCTCGCATTCTCTGGACGCTAGGGAGGCTGAGCACCTCCCACGCACTCAGCGGCCACCTGCGCTTCCTGCTCCGTGAGCTTCGCTTCACAGTCACTGACGCATTTCTTTCCAGTAGCTTTCCTTGGCTTTTGAGGTGTGATCCTTCATATATGGTGCAAATTTCTTGTTTCAGTCTAACAAATTTTTTATTTGGTTTCCGTCATTTATATAAATTTGAAAATTTAACACCACATTTATCAACCTCTCTCTTCTTTGTGTGCTTTGTTTAAGAATGTTCTACTCCCTCACCCAAGTTCACAAAGACACTTTTCCCGTTCCCTTGTGATATCTGTGTGGCTCCACGGCTCACCTCCTCACCCTCCACGTGGAAGCTGTTTTCAGAAATGCCGTGAGGAGTCTTGCTCATTTTATAGTCACTCAGTATCTTTCATTGACTAGTCCTGACTCCAAATGATGTGGGATCCATTTCAAAATTCAAAGGAACTTGGTTTATTATGCCAAAGCCCTGGGTTGGGGAGATCCCCTGGAGAAGGGAAGGGCTACCCACTCCAGTATTCTGGCCTGGAGAATCCCGTGGACTGTAATCCCTGGGGTTGCAAAGATCAGACCCCACTGAGCGACTCTCTCTCAAGGTGTTCTTCAGGTATGTAGGTGGGATTATGTGTGTTTTAGTGCCTTTTAAAGACAGTTTTATTTAATAATAAGGTTTTACGCTGGTTAGGATATGGAGGAAGAAATGCTTTGAGCACTGAGGAGAATCCCAAACATGAAGTCTTACAAATATTTTGCTGGAATTGCAGGAAAATGAATCTTAATTTCTGATTTAGTTGAGATTCTTTGAGTAACTTGCGACAGAACTCTGGTTCAGAGCTAGCTGAGCAGGTGGAGAGCGTCCGTGGCGCGCGTGGCCGGGAACCGCAGGGCATCTCACGTCTGAGCACGGCTTGGCCCGGGCTTCTGCGAGCGCCGGGGGGGGCTAAAGGGCCTCGCGCCCCCCGCCCCCACTTAGCACCCCGAAGCGAGGACCAGGCATTTGTGGTGCCTTGAGCAGAAGGCTCCTGGGACCAGCCCTGCTTAAATTAGTTGGGCCTGGGTCTCAGTCCATTCCTGACACGTCAGCTGCCTGGGGACAGGAGCACTGGAAAGGGTTAGGCCGCGCGCCAGTCAGAAAGCATGGTGGACGGTTTGACAGGGCCCACCTGAGCCACGCAGGGTGGGGTGCAGCTGGAGAGGCAGATCTGTCCCCAGAAGCCGGAGGCTGGGAGCCGGACACACGGCCCCGTGTCCACTGTGCTCTGCCCTCGCTGTGGAGGAGAGGGTCTCCTCTCTGAGCGTGCGGTGCTGGCTCTCTGCCATCCTGCCACGTCTCACGCTGCTGTCTCGGCTCCTGTGCAGCTGAAGGTTCTGACCGACTGTGTGGTGTTCTCCAGCCTTTAATGAGGTCGGTGGATATCAGGAGCTGGAGAGCAAGTACCCGGAGGCTACGCCAGCCGTCACCGGGGAGGGGAACTGGACTGCCCCGGCGGAGTGCTTCACGCCGCGCGCGGACGCCTTCCATATCTTCCGAGACCCCGTCACTGGAGACATCCCCTGGCCTGGGGCCGTCTTTGGGCTCTCCGTCATCTCCCTGTACTACTGGTGCACCGACCAGGTAGCGAGCCGCGCAGCGCCGATGGGTCTGTGCCCGGGGAGGGGTCTCGAGGTCTCTGCAGCCCCAGGCAGGTGTCCCTCCCAGCCTTGTGCACTGCCCAGATGCCGCAGCACCACGTGCTATCTAAAAGAGGTTTCTAAAATTTGGGGAAAAGGTTTAATGTGGCATTTTTTAAAAAGGCGCTGGAGGACTTCCTGGTGGTGCCTTGGTTGAGACTCTGCCTGCTGGTGCAGGAGATATGGGCTCCATCCTTGGTTGGGAACTAAGATCCCACATGCTGTGGGGCATGGCCAAAAAACTTAGGAAAACTTTTTAAAATGTGGCATGTTTAAAAAATAATAATAAAATAAATTTTTAAAAAGAGGTCTCTCCCCCAGTCCCATCTGTGGCACAGCACCTGTTTTCATTTCTTCTTCTTCCCTCTTATTGTCTGCAAAGCACAACTTTTTGCTCATGAAAAATGTCAGTTCTCCCAAGCTGCTGCTACTAAGTCACTTCAGTCGTGTCCGACTCTGTGCGACCCCATAGACAGCAGCCCACCAGGCTCCCCCATCCATGGGATTTTCCAGGCAAGAACACCGGAGTGGGGTGCCATTGCCTTCTCCGCAAGTTCTCCCAAACCGAGTCTAAAAATTAAATGCTGCTAATGAGTATTTCAGTTGGATTTTTTTTTCGGGACTCAAAGCTTATTCTAAAGATGACACGGTTCTGTCAGTGGTCGATCACTGAATTGTGAAATAGTCACCCAGCAGAAAGGCAGTAAAGAGGAAGCGCAGCTGCACACCGTGACTTGGGCCTGCAGAGCGCGACGCCAGACGGGAGGAGCCGCACGCGGAGGCCAGGGGCCACGGCCACGCTCGAGGAGGGGAGCGCGGGCAGTGCCGAGCTAGGCTGTTCCAGTCCACACAATGAAAGCAAAAGGTTGTGAAGAAAAGGAAGGAGGAAATAAGATGGTCATTACAGCAGTCATTTCTGAAGCAAGGAGGAGAGTTGAGGTTAAAAAGAAGCGCACGAAACAGCTTTGTTGACAGTCATTGAAAAGTGGAAATGGCCCAAATATCCACCACGGAATGAACGAGCACAACATGCATCCGTGTGGGGGACTGTTATTCAGCCATAAAAAGAAGCGAAGTTCTGTTGCGTGCCACACGTGTGATGAGTCGAAGAGCGTTGTGCTCAAGTGAAGGAAGCCGGGCCCAGCAGCTCACCGTGGCCTGACTCCTATGCGGCATTCAGAACAGGCAAGTCCACGGAGACAAAACCCAGTTAGTGCCTCCCAGGCGAGGAGTGGAGGAGGCATGGAGAGTGGCCACTTTTGTGGGCCTGGGTGGTGTTCTGGGTCATGAGAAGGTTTTGATGTTGAAAGGAGCTGGAGATCATGCAACCTCGGGGATGCGCTAACCACTCCTGAATGGTTCACTTTAAAATGGTGAATTACAGAGACATCTCTGACAGGCCAGTGGCTAATAAGACTCCTCATTTCCAACACGGGGCACAAGGTCGATCCCTGGTTGGGAAACTAAGATCCCACATGCCACATAGCACGGCCAAAAAGGAACAGCTAAGCGGACAGTACGTGCGTCTCAGCTTGGTGGTTAAGAGAAGGGTCACGGAGAGAGGCTTCTGGGTTTCTGCAGAGTCGCACCTCCTGAACTGGCTCCACGGTGATGGAACCGCAGCGCCCCGTAACGCGCTGCAGCAGACTCCGTGTGTTATCACAATGAAAAGGGCTGAAGCCTTTTATGAAAGGAGATGTCATAGCCAACCCGAGGCTGAAAGTGAAGAGCAAAGTGGGATGACTTGCCTGACCAGGTATTTAACCGTCAACACAGCTGCAGTAACGCCAACAGTTTGAAATTCCCAGGAATAGACATACAGACCAGCGGAGCACAGTGAAGAGCTCACAGATAGACGCACAGACTTGTAGGGATTTAATACATGTTCTGGAGGCTCCACCAATGGACAGGGGAGACTTGCAGTGAATTACAGACTTAACTGTGGAAAGGAAACCCGTACTCCAGTAAGGCACGATAACGCTGGCGAATACTTTCTTAGTTGTGGGGAGTATAAGTCATGGCAATTTGGCCACATTGCGCAGAGGGCGTTTTTAACAAAGGTGCTCTGGACAAGGTTGACGGATGATGGGCCGGAGGAGACCGTTGGAAATGCTCACAATGAGCTGGAGACTGATAGCAAACCCACAGGTAAAAGGCACTCCAGCAGCCACGGGGCCAAAAGACGGGGGCAGGCAGTTGCAGAAAATGAAACATAGCCCAGCATTGTCAGGGGAGTGCAATGTAAAACCACGATGAGGCTGCAAAGGCCAGGACGCTTGATGCCAAGCTCTGGGCAGGACGTGGACGTTTAGGGATCCTCGCGCGGTTCTGGTGAGAATGCAGACCGGGCTAGCCTGCTCTGGAGGACTGTGTGTTGAATCAAGTCTAGTGTGCTGTGCTCTGTGACCAAGCAGTCATGTTCCCCAGAATGCACCCCCAAATCCTCACCCAGGTGCACGAGGGACCACACGTGAGGCCTTGGTGAGGGCCTCGATCTTGCCGGGTGCTGAGGTGGGCGGATGAGGCCGGCTTGCTGACACGAGGACTGCTTCGCAGCTGTCAGCCGCGGGGCCGCCGTGCCCACGGCAGCACCGACGGAGCGCCAAGCTGTGCGGAGCGGCGGGCGGCAGCCGGGAGCGCGCCGGGCCCGCGTGCTCTGTGATGCGCCTCAGCCTTGTTGACTTACATTCCTCTTCTTCTGCTTATCAGGTGCCTCATTATGCTGTCTTGCCTTGAAGACAAGAAAAATCCTGTAAAAAGTAGGCTGGAACCTAACCACCCCAAGCAAGAAACCCCCACACTTCACAGAACTGAGCTGTTAGATGCCAGACACAAAACAGGCACATAAGGAGGAAAAAGTGGGCCTGAAAACACGCACAATCCATCGAAATGACCAGTTAGATTCAAACTCACACTCCTAGAAATGCAAAGTACCCTGCTGAAATTTGAAATTCAGTGACTGTTAAAATAACAGATCAAGCACAGCTTAAGGAAAGAGTTAGCAACCTAGACGGGAGAGCTGAGGCGGTCGCCCTCACAGCCAAAAAAGTGTGAACGGGAGACTGAGTGGCGTGGGTGACGGGGCCAAAACGCTTCCTCAGGTTCCAGGAGCAGAGGAGAAGCGGCATTGGAAGAGAAGGTAGCTGAGACTCTTCACAGTAAGAGCAGGACTCTGAGGGCTGAGCAGTCACCGGGGCTGCCATGCAGGTCCGCACAGAGCCACCTCCTGGTGACGTTTCAGAGCACGAAAGGTGAGACTCTGAAGCCCCTGAGATGAAAGATCACTTGTGGAGGGAGACAGGAATCCCCACCAGACTTAGCAGCAGCATAACCCAAGGGAGAGGAGGCAGCATCTCGAAGGACTGAGGAAGATGCGCACTTGCCATTAGGTGCCCAGCTAAGTCTTACTCAGAAGTGAGGGCAAAACAAAGTCGTACCAGGACTATCCTGGTGGTCCAGTGGCTGAGACTCTACTCTCCCAATGCAGGGGCCCCAGATTCAATCCCTGGTCTAGGAACTAGATCCCACATGCTGCAACTAAGACCCAGCACAGCCAAATAAAAAAGATTTTAAAGACAGTAAAAGTAAAGGCATAACCTTCCCTAGATACTGCACGAGGTGCATGGGGTAAAAGGAGGTCCTGGCGAGCAGAAGGGATGGTTAGAGGCGCCGGCCAGCACGCGCAGATCTGAAGCGGTGCCTGAAGCCCTGTGATTACGCTCACGGGAACAGAGCTGAACTCGGAGACCGCAGTTGGAGTTCAGTCTGTCTGTGCCCCTGAAATTGCTGAGGAGTGTGCGGATACTGGTTTTCTTTAGATCTGAAGTTGTATCCATGTTAAAATGTTAAGAGTAATTATTAAGAGCATTAAAGTAGAATTTCTTAACTTCCAAACTAGTAAAGAAAATGATTTAAGAAAAAATTTCATTTACAAAAGAGGCAAATAAACAGACAGAAGGAAAACTCTTTTCCTTTGCCTACCGCTGTGGATGGTGACCGTAGCCAAGAAATCAGAAGACTTGCTTCTTGGGAGGAAAGCTGTGACAAACCTGGATAGGATATTAAAAAGCAGAGACGTCACTTTGTCAGGAAAGATCTGTATAGTCAAGGCTATGGTCTTTCCAGTAATCATGCACAGATGTGAGAGCTGAATACTAAGGAAGGCAGAACACCAAAGAATCGATGCTTTCGAACTGTGCTGCTGGAGAAGACTCTGGAGAGTCCTCTGAACAGGAAGGAGATCAAACCTGTCCATCCTAAAGGAAATCAACCCTGAATATTCATTGGAAGAGCTGATACTGAGGCTGAAGCTCCACTACTTTGACCACCTGATGTGAAGAACTGACTCATTGGAAAAGACCCTGATGCTGGGAGAGGTTGAGGGCAGGAGGAGAAGAGGACGACAGAGGACAAGATGGTTGAAGGGCATCATTGACTCAATGGACGTGAGTTTGAGCAAGCTCTAGGAGATGGTGAAGGACAGGGAAGCCTGGTGTGCTGCAGTCCATGGGGTTGCAAAGTCAGACACGACTTCCTGACTGAACAACAGTGCCCACTGTTTTAGACAAGACTTCATCCGTCACCCCACTTAGTGACACACGGCCACCTGCACAGGTGCTGAGGGCCCCACGGCCGTCCTGTCCTCAGAATAGGAGTCGACTGCGGCCCCAGCCCTCCTCCCGCCCCTCGCTTAGAGCCCCTGTCCTCTGTGCACAGGGCTAAGCAGATAAGGGGAGTGCAGCCCAGTGCCCACCTGCCCAGCAGAGGCCCCCAGGGCACCGGACACCACCTGGCCCGAGAAGCAGTGCTTGTTGTTGAGGCAGGACCACTCTGGGGTTCTTCCTCCTAATAATAAAGTAACGCATTTGGAAAAGCAAGAAAGCGTTAGAGGAACACAGGAAACTCCTGCCCGTCAGGACTGGCCGCCGTCGCCGCGCTGGTTTGCCCCTGTGGACTGTCTCTAGGCACAGAGTCGCGGCCTCAGCGCAGCTGCTGTGCCCCGTGCCTTCTAGTCGGCGTCCCGCGCCGAGCGCTCTCCCCAGGACTGCACTGTGCCTGGAGCACATCGTTTCGCACCTGCAGAAGGCTGCCTCCTCTCCAGGCAGCGGAGCGTGTCTGCATGCTCTTTCTCACGCGCTTCTCCCGCTCGGGCGGAGCACTCTGCCTCTCAGAGCCCGTGACACGGGCCGAGACGCGCCCCCAGGAGGCTTGGCGTGCACGCTTGTTGGCCTCCGCTGGGACGAGTGAGGTTGGCCCTAGCTCTGAAAGCCCATTTGTTGCGAGGGACAGACCGTGCTGGGATTGATGTCACGGGCAGAGGCGTTCTGCGTCCTCTGGGAGGGAGTCTCGTCCTTGCCGGGGGCAGCTGGTAAGCACCGCACCGCTGTGCTGGGTGTGCGGCTTTAGCGATGAGGCCAAGGGCAGGCTGCCCCCATCTGCTCCGGCAGCTGTGCGTGGAGCAGGACGTGCCGCTCTGTCGCACGGTCTGCTGAGGCCCTGTGTGCCCGGGGGCGCTGGATGAGCGGGGTGAGCGGTCGGCGCCTCGCCTCCTGCCCCAGGGCCCCCCGCTGCCGCAGGTCCCAGCCGTCCTGGCCTGTCTGTGCAGAGGCAGCCCGGGCTCACACACGCTGAGAAGGCCCCCCGCCCCCACCCGCGTTTCCGCTGCAGACTTTCGTCCAGGGCTGCCTGGCAGGGAAGAACTTGTTTCACGTGAAAGGTGGCTGCGTCCTGTGTGGGTTCCTGAAGCTGCTGCCCATGTTCAGCATCGTCATGCCCGGGATGATCAGCCGTGTCCTGTACACAGGTCAGTCCTGCTCTGCCGCGCTCACACCGAGCGCCTTCCTGGCTCTCCGGCCTCGGGAGGGCAGCCTGCTGGTGTCAGGGTGCCCCAGGGTGCTTTCTTGAGGGCCGATGGGTTTAGATGAGGGGCTTGGCTGAGGGACCGTGGAGGCCGGTGGCAGGAGAGAAATGGCAGAGGGGCAGACTGGCGGGGGGAGAGGCTGAGCCCCCTGCGGCTGCTGCTGGGCCTCTGAGTGAGGCTGAGGCCCAGGCCTCCGGAGGGCACCACGGGCATCACTGCGCAAGCCCTCCCGGGTGCCGGGTGCCGTCACGCCTCTCACAGCCAGGGGCGGCATATGTGTGAAATCCCCCAAACAACCCACGGTCTTCCCATGCAGCATGGCAAAAACGTCCCCGCTTCCCTGAGCGAGCCGTCATGATTCTGTGATGTCCCTCACCCCCATTTCAGCCCCGTTTTACTGGTTGTGCTGCTGCTCGGTACTGGATTTAACCCTTAAGCCTTCATGGGGAGAAGGGCATGGCAGCCCACTGCAGCATCCTTGCCCGGAGAATCCCACGGACGGAGGAGCCTGGCAGGCTGCAGTCCGCAGGGTCGCACAGAGTCGGACAGGACTGAGCAATGAACAGCTCTACGCCTTTACGGCGCACGCACCCCGACGGTGTGGCCGCTAGGGCAGAGCGGGCTGCTCCCGTGGAGTCTTCTGCCCAGTGTCCAACAGGCCCGGCAGATGAAGGGGCGTGTGCAGGAGACGTGGCTCAGCATAGTCCAGCCGCCAGTCTGCCCCAGAGACGTGCTTCTCTTACCACTGACTCCTTCCAGTCCCAGCAGAGAGGCGTGCTCCATCCCTGCACCCCAGGTCTGCTGGCTGGCTGGCAGGCAGCTCTTTCTGGAGCCTCATAGGTGGTGCCCCCTCAGAGGGTGGAGAACAGGCCCCATGGGACTTCCGTGGTGGCCCCATGGTTAAGACGCTGCCCTCCAGCCTGTGGTCCCTGGTCAGGGAGCTGAGATCCCGGTGCCTCTCAGCCAGAAAACCAAAACATAAACAGAAGCAGTGTTGTAATACATTCAGTAAAGACTTAAAAAAATGATCTGAATTAATAAAAAAAAGTCTGTAAACTATATTTTAAAAAAAATATTCCCCTCCCCTGTGCTCCCTAGGACCCCAGAGTCCCCTGGGCTCCCTACACAGCACAGACCACCCCACCTACTGAGGAGGAAGACAGCAAAATCTTACGAC
>SJYC01058093.1:0-25197 GCA_006408675.1 Madoqua kirkii | reverse complement strand
GGCTGGGGTGGGAGGGTGGGGGGTGGCAGGACGCAGAAAGAGCCAGCCTCCTGCGCCTGTCCCCCCACCCTCTGCCTGCCCACCAGGTGAACAGAGTTGGGGGTCGCCCTGGGGACGGCACTGGGCCCTGGGAGGCGAGGTGCCTGGGACCACGTGTCCTCAGTCCTAGAGAGAGCCAGACTCGGCAGTGGTGCCCACACACCTGGGATCTGAGCAGGGCCAGAGAGGCGCTCAGCACAGAAGCTGGGCCTCCACCCGCTTCCTGGGAGAGGGGAGCTTTCCAGAAACGCAGAGGCCGCTGGCCTAGGTTCTGGCTCTCGTGCGGCCAGAGCCGGGGTTTGCACGCCCCCAAGTGGCGGTTCGTCAGTCTGGTCTGCTGGGGCAGTCCCCGTGTTAGTTAGGGCTCCAGGTGCAAAGGAAAGTGCGTTTCAGCTCCTTCAAGCTGGTGTTCTCGCAGTCTCTCTGTTGTGAGTTGGCCATCAGTGGCGCCGGGCTTCCACCATCCAGCCCAGAAAGCCCCGGAGAGAGTGCTTCCTTTCTGGGCATAAATGCCAGGGGGGTCTCAGCGAGCCCACTGGACTGGCCGGGGCCGGCCCCTGTAGGGGAAGGTGTGTCCGGAACGGCCAGGGCCCTTCTAGGGCCACACTGAGGGGGACTGGGGGCCTGCCGGCTGGGGTCGGGGCCGGGCAGAGGACCGGCGGCCCCTTGGTGTTCGCGAGCTCCCCTGCCCTCGCCTGTCAGACTGCTTGCTCTCCCAGTAAAGCGAGCCTGCCTGCCTCTTCCTGGTCCCCGAGGGCTCCTCGCTTCTGCTTTCTCTCAGGTGGCAGCTTTTTATCCCTCATTGAAGCTCTCGGTGGCCTATCACTTTCCCTTATTTACTTGCTTTTGTCCACATTTCTCCCACGGCCCCTTGGTGTTCGCGAGCTCCCCTGCCCTCGCCTGTCAGACTGCTTGCTCTCCCAGTAAAGCGAGCCTGCCTGCCTCTTCCTGGTCCCCGAGGGCTCCTCGCTTCTGCTTTCTCTCAGGTGGCAGCTTTTTATCCCTCATTGAAGCTCTCGGTGGCCTATCACTTTCCCTTATTTACTTGCTTTTGTCCACATTTCTCCCCAAACCCTCTGAAACAACAGCCCCTGCGAGATGAAGGGAGTAAGGTCAAGAGCGGCCCTCCAGTCTGTGAGGCCGTGTCACTGTGCCTCCAGTACCGACTGGGTCACCGGAAGGCTCGCTGGGGCCACGGGACTGTCTGCGGGTTAAGCAGTGAAACCTCTTGTTTCCTCACTTGGACTCTTGGGTCTCAGAGGCATTTGCATCAGGTAGGGGGTGGCCCTCTGGGTGGGAGACCTCCCCGCCGAGCCTGTACCCTCCCCACCCCGCCACCGCAGATGGTTCCTGGAGACAGAGGGAGCTAGGCAGCATCCCGCTCGCAAGGAGCTCGGGCCAGTGGGACGGCAGAGGTGTGGCTTTCCTCTCGCCTGCTTCCCCACCTCCAGGGGAGCCGAGCCAAGAGTACAGGCTTCTTAAATTCCACAGTAGCTTTGTGTACCAGCAGGCCAGCGGCATGGAGACATCAATTCCCCTAAAATACGCAGTAGACGGCTCCCCTGAGGGAAGCGCCAGCTGCCCCACAGCTCAGGAAGAGCTGCCTGGTTTCGCCAGCTGAGCCGTTGTCCGTGCGCCGGGGATGCTGCCGGGCCGTGGGGTGCTGGGAGGGCTGCCTGGCCTGGCCCACGTCCCGGTGAATTGGGGCGGGGCTGTTATTGCACGGGCCCTGTTACCCCCAGGCTCTCCTGTTGCACGAGGGACTCGCTCACCAAAGTCCCTGCCTCTGAGCAGCCTTCCAGGTCAGAAGCTGAGTGTGTCCTGTTTATGGCTGGCGTTTGTTGAGTCCTCGCCCAGTGCTGGGCATTGTCTTCACCTTAGCAACAGCCCTGTGTGGGAGGCACTTTTAAACCCACCTTGCAAGGTGGAACGGTGAGGCTCAGGAGCTGTGTCACTTGCTTAACGGTCTGGTCCTCTGGGTCTCATCTGTTAAAGGGGGATACTAGTGGCTTGCTTTCCACAGGGCTGCAGGGGAGCCCTCAGGCTGATGTCCAAGTGACCACTCTGGTTATTATACGAGGACCCAGCAGGAGACTGCGGGGCTTATCACAGAACAGGGACAGCTTCACGCACTGACCCGGCCTGGCTGGACTGCCACCCTGAGCAAAATTCAGTGCTTGGGAATGCTCCTCGGCAGGCCTCAGGCGCCTCCTGGCGCAGCCGGGGTGCCGGAGGCCCAGGCAGCGTTTTTCTCCCGCAGGTGTTCGCGGCTTGGTGGTGTCTGCCCTCTGGGCCTCTCTCATGTCCTCCCTGACCGCTGTTTTCAGCAGTGCCAGCGCCGTGTTCACCATGGACATCTACCCCCAGATCCGGCCGACGGCCACGCAGAAGGAGCTCATGATAACAGGAAGGTGAAGCATTCCTCTAATCTCTCGAGGTTCTGCTGTCAGTGAAATGATGCCCCCAGTAAGTCATTACGGGATGCGTTTAGGCTCTCAGAACCGACTCAGCAGAGAAGACCCTGGTGCTGGGAAAGATCGACAGTGGGAGGAGAAGGGGCCGACGGAGGAGGAGACAGCTGGATGGCATCACCGCCTCGATGGACATGGGTTTCAGTAACTCTGGGCATTGGTGATGGACAGGGAGGCCTGGCGTGCTGGGGTTCATGGGGTCGCAAAGAGGCGGACACGACTGAGTGACTGAACTGTGTATAGAGTTAGCATTTTTACATGTGGTGTGGTGCTGCTTGTTTTTTGTGGCAGTTTTGCAATGAAGATGTATTGCTTTTGTACTCACAAGGGAAATTGTTTCCACTTGGGAGAAAATTAAGTGGTGAGCACAGTGATGATGAGCATAGTCTATTAACCCTCCCCCAAGTAGTCCTTATGGACGAGTGTGTGTTCATTATTCCAGTGTCTCTTTCAGTCCTCAGGACAGCCTTTAAAGGTACATTTTAGTTCTTGTTCTTACTATACAAATGGAGGTTAGTGGCTCAGAAAGGGGAGCTGGTCTGCCTGACCACGTGGTAAGCAGAACCTGCCTGTCTCAGGGCTGCACCATCCACCAGGAGGCCACAGTGCGGGCATACGACAGGTGCGAACGTGTGGACACGGGCCTGGTCACCCTTCCACAGGGCGACCCACCTCGAGCCCACGCACGGGATGTGGCCTGCGCTGACCCTCAGATGCTCTCTTCGCCCCACGCCTCTTGCTCACTGTCTTACCTTTGTGACCCCTGCAAATTGAGTTGCTGTGACATTTTGATTAGCATTTCACTCTTTAAAAAGCACTTTTGTGAGAAACTTTAAGAAACAGATATAAGTTTTATGTAAATTGTTATAGGACATGGGGAGAAAGAGAAGACATATTCATTTTATAAAGCTCCAGATATTGATGCCAAAACCTAACAAGTACAGCGCAGAAGAAATTTAAACTAAAGCCTCATCTCACTGTTAAATACCAATGCAAAAATAGTAAGTAAAATAGTGGATACAACTCCAACAAAATACTAAAAAGAATGTCAAAAGAATGACATTGCATTGCCAGCTGTGAGTATTTTCCAGAAGTGCAAGAGTGGTTCAATATTAGAAACTGTGGTAATATACCTTACCGTATTAGTAGATCAAAAGAGGAAAATTATATTATCCAGATGATGGAAAAGTATTTCATAAAATAGGAACCTTTCAACACAGTAAAATACATCTGTATCACCCTAAAAATCAAGTCATGTCTAATGGAGCTAGAAAGAAACACTTTACCACTGTATTTATACTGTCGTACATATAAAATCAAATATATCGTATATACAAAACTAGACCCCAGGTGATGCTAGCAGACAGAGACTTTGGGGTAACCATGTTTTATATGTACAGGGAAGTAGATGGAAAGATGTATAAAAGAGTGAAAGGGATTTGGAATTTTTCCAAAGGATTAGAATTTGTAAAAATGAGAAGGTCTAGAATTGAAACCAAGTATCTGAAATTAAGAATTCAGTTGTTTGGACTTGCCTGCTTGTCCAGTTCACGGGAGACAAGTTCGATCCCTGGTCAGGGGACTAAGTTCCCACATGCCTCAGGTTCACTAAGCCCACGTGCTGTGAAAGGTCGTGCGTCACGCAGAGATCCTGCGCGCTGCAGCTGAGACCTGGGGTAGCCAAACAGATAAGCTAAAAAAAACTGGATGGACTAACAAGTGATTGGCTGAAGCAGAAGGCACAGTAAGTGTCTTGAAGGTGGATCAGTCGACAATATCCAAGATAAAGCATGCAGGAAAAAAAAGACACACATGGAACACAGATGAATATAATATGTCATTGGAATTATATATGTGTAACTGTGGAAGCAGTTTTGAAAAGAAAACAACCAAGAATGTTCCAAATATCTGGACAGCTATCCAGAGATGCAGGAGACTCCATAAATCTCAGGCAGGATAAACCCAAACGAGGCCAAAGCCAGACCGCAGGGCGCTGGAGCTGCTGGAGATGGAGACAAACCTGTAGAGCCGCCGGAAGGAAGGGAGTCGCCTCACCTGCAAACAGGCGACCTGGACACAGACAGTGAAGTTCCCAGCGGAGAGCATAGCAGCCGGGAGACGGTGCAGTGGCGGCCGCAAGTGCTGGGAGCAAATTGCCCGCCCGCAGCGCAGTGCCCGTCAGAATAGCCTCCGAGCGAAGGGGACAAACGTGGTTTCTGATAAATGCAAAGTGAGAGAATGTATTACGTTGGAATTTCATGATAAGAAATGCCAAACGGGAGTTATAGGCTGCAGGAAAAATAACCTGGATGAAAGACTTGGCCTTCAGAGAAGGATGGAGAGTGCCACAGAGTGTGAGTACGTGGGAAACGGGAGAGAGCGGGTGCTGACATCAGTCAGGAAAACGTCTGTGGGAACAGCAGGGCAGGGGAGCAGAGCACACGCCAGGAGCCCCAGAGGGGGCGGGAGGGGCTGTGTGGAGCGCAAGCAGCCTCGGGCTCCCTGGCACCACGCCGAGGCGTGTCAAGGGCGTGTGTGTGGCCTCCAGACCGGACGATGTCAGGACAGTTCAAGGATGCGTAGCAAGTCAGTAAAATACGAATGAGCCAATAAAATATCTGATTAGCGCAAAAGAAGTCAGAAGAATAAAAATCAAGTGGAAGGTAGGCTGAGCAGAAAACAAGTAATAGAGTGATTTCCCTGGTGGGCCAGTGGCTGAGACGCTGTGGCTCCAATGCAGGGGGCTCACGTTGAATCCCTGGTCAGGGAACTGAGATCTCACAGGCCTTGAGGTGTGGCGGGGGCAGGGAGGGGGAGAAAAGAAAAAAACGGGCCGTGTACATGGACCACATATTCTTCATTCATTCATCTGTAACGAACATTTAGGCTTTTCTCTGTCTTGGCTGTTAAAAACAGTATAAAGCATACAGTGATCTCTTCAAGACAGTGATCCATGTTTCCTTTTGATATATACCCAGAAGTGGAATTGCCAGGTCATGTAGTATTCATGCAAAGATGGGCACAATAAAGGACAGAAATGGTACAGACTTAACAGAAGCAAAAGATATGAAGAAGAGGTGGCAAGAGTACTCAGAGGAACTGTACAAAAAAGATCTTAATGACCCAGATAACTATAGTTGTCTGATCACTCAACCAGAGCCAGACATCCTGGAATGTGAAGTCAAGCATCACTATGAACAAAGCTAGTGGAGGTAGAAAGTGAAAGAGGAGAGTGAAAAAGTTGGCTTAAAACTCAACACTCAGAAAACTAAGACCATAGCATCCAGTCCCATCACTTCAGGGGAAATAGATGAGGAACAGTGGAAACAGTGAAAGCGTTTATTTTTCTGGGCTCCAAAATCATTGCAGATGGTGACTTCAGCCATGAAGTTAAAAGACACTTGTTCCTTGGGGAAAAAAGCTATGACCAACCTAGACAGCATGTTAAAAAGAGACATTAGTTTGCTGACAAAAGTCCGTCTAGTCGAGGCTATGGTTTTCCCAGTAGTTGGGTGTGGATGTGAGAGCTGGACTATAAAGAAAACAGCACTGAAGAACTGATGCTTTTGAACCGCGGTGCTGGAAATTGCAGATGGTGACTTCAGCCATGAAGTTAAAAGACACTTGTTCCTTGGGGAAAAAAGCTATGACCAACCTAGACAGCATGTTAAAAAGAGACATTAGTTTGCTGACAAAAGTCCGTCTAGTCGAGGCTATGGTTTTCCCAGTAGTTGGGTGTGGATGTGAGAGCTGGACTATAAAGAAAACAGCACTGAAGAACTGATGCTTTTGAACCGCGGTGCTGGAGAAGATTCTTGAGAGTCCCTTGGACTGCAAGGAGATCCAACTGGTCAGTCCTAAAGGAGATCAGTCCTGAATGTTCACTGGAAGGACTGATGCTGAAACTGAAACTCCAATACTTTGGCCCCCTGATGCGAAGAGGGGACTCCTTGAAAAAGACCCTGATGCCGGGAAAGATTGAAGGCAGGAGGAGAAAGGGACAACAGAGGCTGAGATGGTTGGGTGGCATCACCGACCCGACGGACGTGAGTGTGAGTGAGCTCTGGGAGCTGGTGATGGACAGGGAGGCCTGGTGTGCTGCCGTGCGTGGGGCCGCACAGCGTCGGGCGTGACTGAGCGACTGCCTGGACTGACCTGCGGCTCTGCTCTCAGTTTCTTGAGGAGACTCCCTCCCGGCTTCTGCAGCGGCCGTGCCAGTTCATACTCCCTCCGGCAGCCCACAGCGCTCCCCCTCCTCCGCCTCCTTACCAGCCCTTGGCATCTCCCTCCGTTTGGACGGCAGCCGTTTGGCAGGTGTGAGGCGGCATCCCAGGTCGTTTTTTGCCTTTCCCTGATGAGTGATGGTGAGCACCTGTTTGTGTACCTGTTGGCTGTTTGAATGTCTTCTTTGGAAGAGCGTCTATCAGGCCCTCTGTCCGTCCTTAGCGCTGCTGCCGCTGCTGCCGAGGCTGCCGGGCGCCTCCTCTCTGACCAGGAGGCATCTGTGACCACAGTGCTGCTCTGGGGACCTAACGCGCCTTCTTTCCTGTGCTGCTCTTCAGTTTTGGTTTTCAGCAGTTTTGTTACGGATGTGCTGGTTGGGTTTTGCTGAAATTCTTAATCTGTAAATTAATGATTTTCACCAGATCAATGGAAATTGAATGGTCTGCAGTGGAAATTGTTGACTATTATCTCTGCATATCTGTCTGCTGCATCCCTCTTCTGCTTACACACGTATTAGCCTTTTGATACTGTCCCACAGCTCATTGAGGCACGGTTTATTTTTAAATTTTTTTCTCTGTGTTCTTCATTTTCAGTTTTCATCGATCCCCCTTGAGGATATTGGCCGTTTCTTCTGCCATTTCCGATTTACTGTTAAGGCCAACCTGTAATTTTTCATTTCATATTTTCAACTGGAATTCTAGTTCTGGAGTATCTGTATGGTTTGCTTTAAAATTTTTTTCTAGTATTCCATTTTCTGTCTTGATTTCCCATCTGTTCACTCGAAACTATACTTTCCTCTAAATCCTTCAAGATAACTGTAGTAGTTGCTTTGAAGTCTTTGTCTGGTCATTTTAATACCTGAACCGTCTTGGGGTTGATTTCTGTTGACCTCTGTGTTCCTTGACTATAGGTTACATTTTCTTACTTCTCCCCATTCCTAGAAAAGTTTACTATATACTTAACATTGTACATAATAGTAGAAATTCTGGATCATGTTCCTGTGAAGAATATTGGCTTTTGTTCAAGTATGCAGGTAAATTCCTAGCTGATTCCCTTGAACTTAAGGAGGCCTGTTGTTTTTTTTTAATTAATTCATTTTGTATTGAAGGATAATTGCTTTACAGAATTTTGTTGTTTTCTGTCAAAGCTCAGCATGGGTCAGGCATACGCTCCTCGTAGACTGTTGGGTAGTTTTCCAGCACAAGCAACCGAGGGCTTAAGGGAGCCGACGCCAATCTGTACAGCCAGGCGCATCACCGCGTCATTTGAAATGTGTAGAAATGTGTTATCCCTCAAGAAAGTAACATTCTCCATGTGTTGTATATTTTAAGCATGACCACCTCAAGACACACCCTCCAAATGTGATGGAAATCTACCCATGATCCAGTCCGGAAGTTGAAGGGGTTTTAGGAGCCCTCGGGCCCTGTTAGAGTGTAGGGGTGTGGCTGTCTCTGTCACACTTCAGGATGGGCATCTGAATTTGACCGGAGGCGAAATTAGGATGAGCTCATAGCTTATGGTTTGCAGATATGTTATTGGCATGTTAAAAAAAAACAAAAGCTCATCAAACTGTTGCTGGCTTTGGTTTAACTTCCAGGTTCTTCGTCATCGTCTTGCTCGCTGTGTCCATCGCCTGGGTCCCTGCCCTGCAGGTGGCTCACAGGGAGCAGCTGTTTGAATACATGCATGCAGTGCTGAGCTACCTGACGCCCCCCGTGGCCGCCATGTTCCTGCTGGCCATATTTTGCAAGAGGGTCACGGAGCAGGTGGGTGGCTCACACCTCGGGGCGGGCCGCAGGAGGCACCTCGCTCTGCCCTCTGCCCTCTGCCCTTCCGAGGCCATCTGCCTCCAGCTGTGCCGCGCGTGGGGCAGAGCGCGTGGGCCCCCTGCACGCTTGTCTAGCCACAGGAGCGCCCCTGCGTCGGCCTCTGCAGGACGATGCTTTCCTGCTCAGATGCCAGGTGCTAGGGGGACGTTCAGTCCCGGGCTCCTGCCACCTTCCCTGCACGAACAGCGTGTCTCCCACCGCATATAGAGCTAGATAAAGATCCCAGCTAACAGTTCGATCATCTCACCCGTAAGACTGGAAGCACGGTTTGCCAGAACGTTTTCACTGGTTGGTTGATTCACATCCTCATCTCTTTCTCCTGCCTTGCACGCGTTCTGAGCTCAGTGCCTCTGACACCGGGCTCCTGCCTGCGCACTGGCCCTGGCCTCTCCGCATGCAGCCCCCGGGCCCGGCCGCTGGTGGCCACGTGCGGTGCTGCCTGCCTGTGCCCTCTGTGGAGTCTTTGCTTGGCCGTGGGTCTCTGTCCACTTCCATCTGGCTGCCGGCTCCTGCAGGCTCAGTCCTCCAGGCCAGCTGGCTAGTGCTCCTGCTCTGCTCAGCTCGTGGGCGCACACTCAGTCCTCAGTCGTGTCTGATTCTTTGTGACCTCCTTGGACTATAGCCCACCAGGGTCCTCTGTCCATGGGATTTTCCAGACAAAAATACTGCAGTAGGCTGCCATTTCCTGCTCCAGGAGATCTTCCCAACCCAAGGACTGAACCCACGTGAGGCCTGAGTCTCGTGCGTTGGCGTGGATTCTTTACCGCCAAGCCACGGTTCCACTCACCAGGACTCAGTTTAGCACCAAGAATGGGGTGAGGGGGCATCTGGGTTCCGGAAATGCTCCTCCCTGTGCTTGCTTGGGAGGGGTGTTGGCAAGAGGGGCAGGCGATCAGGACGGTCTGCCTCCCACCTCTGCGTCACTCTCGGGGTGTTGGGGCCTGCCACCGAGGGAGACTGGGGAGCTTGTCAGTGGCTGTCTGGTACCCTGGTCCAAGGTCACAGCGTGTTATGGTCCCTTCCTTGGCCTCGAGAGCTTCTCCAGGCCGCCTCTCTCTCCCTCAGTGTTGCTCGGTCTCCCCTCTCCCGCACGCCTCCTGCAATAAATGGGGCCTGTCGACCACTCACCCGGCCTTTGGTTTCAGTTCTTTCCCCAGGACTCTTCCCACACACGCTGCATCCTCTGCCTCCTCCAACATCCAGACGTCCCTGAGACTGGTTCCAAGCCCAAGTCCTGATACTAAAGAGTGCGATGTCTCGGTGGAGGAGACAGATGATGCCCAGTGAGCAGACAAGAGTTTCTGAGAGTGGAGTAGTGCTGCTTAAAGTAAAGAAGGGGGGAAAAGTAAAGAAGCGCACGGAGGCGAGCAGGGCAGACCCTGGGGCAGGGCGTGGGGCACAGGGCACCAGCCAAGGCAGGGGAGAAGACTTCTCCTGAGAAAGTGGCCTGGAGCCTGGGTCCTGAGGGTGAGCCAGCACCGCCGAGATGCGGGGAGAGACCAGAGCAGAAAGAAGGGCACGTGGCCGGAGGGCCCACGGGAGGGCGGAGCCGGGTGAGGCCAGCTGAGCCGCTGAGCCTTGCTTCTCAGGGCGGCCAGGAGAGCCGCAGGGGCTTCCGCAGAGGCAGGGCACTCCCTGACCCACGCTCTGAGGCGCTCACGCGGGCTCCTCGGCCTGTGGCCAAGCAGATCAGGAAGGGAGTCCCCCTGTGTGAGAGGCAGCACACGATTGCGGTGGAGGTGGTCTCCACGGAAATGGCAGCGTGACTGGCTGACGGATCGGTGGCAGGGCAGGGTGGCAGGAGGAGGAGCCAGGGCTGTCTCCTGGGATCTGTGCCTGAGGAGCTGGGGAGAGGGAGGTGACCCCGCCGCAGCAGGCGGGACAGGTCTCGGACACTGCTGGGGATGCGTCCTCGGCATCTGACTTAGACGTGTCTCCGGTACGCCCCGAGTTCTCCAATGGACTTGGTAGAGTGTGCACGCCTCTCGGGTCTTTGTTCCGCCCCAGCTGGTGTCATCTGCTCGCGCCGAGATGGCTCTGCGAAGTGCGTGAAGCCCTTGCCGGGCCGGGTTCAGCTCCGGAACTGGCGACTCGGCTCAGTGCCGCCTTGCTCCCGGTGACGCGGGCCCTCCTCTGCCAGGGCGCCTTCTGGGGGCTGGCCAGCGGCCTTGTGATCGGCGCCTGCCGCATGCTGTCCGAGTTTGCCTACGGGCCCTGGAGCTGCTCCGTGAACAGGAGCTGCCCCCGGATCATCTGCGGCGTGCACTACCTCTACTTTGCCATGGTCCTCTTCACCATCAGCCTCCTCACCGTCCTGGCCATCTCCATGTTCACCGTGCCGATTCCCGACAAGCACGTGAGTCCTTTGGCGGCCCTGCCCGGGTCGGCTTGCGGCCCCTGCGTCCTGGGAGCAGCTTGGGAGAGAAGCAGCTGAAGAGAAGCCGGAGGGCTGGGGGTCGGGGTGACACATGGCTGAGATAGGCACGTGACCCCCTTGCCTTAAGCACAGAGCCAAACTGAAAGGCAGTCCTCCAATGAAGTATTCACCGAGAGTGAGACGTTTGAGGTTTAAATACAAATTTCTGTGACGCTCTGAGATCGCTCCATCCGGTGTGAGTTCATGTAAGCAGGGTCATCCTGGCCGCCCGCCTGGCCGGGGGGGTTGGGGTGGGGGGCAGTAATGCCTGCAGAGCTGTGGCCAGCGGCCCGCACGCCCCGGCCACCTGCCCTACCCAGGAGGCGGTGTCTGCCTGGGCTCAGAGGAGTGCGGGCGCCTGTCCCTGACCCCAGAGCTAGCCGGCGGCCCTGCTGGGCCTGAGCAGATGCCGGTGTGCCACCTGCATGGGCACGGCCAGAGGGCCCAGCAGGGCTCCCCAGGGCTTGGCCGAGCTAGAGGCCAGCAGGGAGCGTCCTGGGTGTCCAGGGTGAGAAAGGGGGAGGAGGCGCTTTCCCCTGAGTCTGGACGAGAGCTGGGCTGGCTTTCTGCACCTGCAGACACCTGCTGATTGTGAGCGGCTGAGTCCTGCCGGGGCCAGGCCACTGGGTACCAAGATGAGGCCGGCCAAACCTCCCCTGGGCTGTGTGTGAGCTCTTGTCTCTCACAGCCAGGAGGTTCTTCCGGCAGGACATCCGCCCCTGGGTCCGCCCTGTGAGTGACCCAGGAGCAGCAGACCAGGGGTGAGGGGCCGCTTCTCCCAGCCTGGAGGGCACAGCTTCCTGGACCTCAGTCGCCAGAAGGCACGCTGAGCATGTGCCTCGTACCCCCAGTGTCCAGCCCAGGACACTGAGCTCGCCCTTTGCGAGGCCAGAACTGAGACCTGGGGTTCCCGAGCACCCCGCTTTCAGCGCCCCACCCCTTCCTTCCTCCCTTGTCGGAACCAATGGCCACACCTCTCTTCAGCCTGCAGACCCTGGTGCCCAGCGGTGACACCGTAAGCCCGGCGATGGGGCCCGGGCAGTGACAGGCCCCTTGTCTCCCTCAGCTCCACCGCCTCTGTTGGAGTTTGCGGAACAGCCAGGAGGAGAGGGTGGACCTGGACGAGGACACAGAGGTGAAGAGCCCCGAGCCCCAGGCACAGCCAGGTGAGTGACTGGAGGGGCTCCCGCCCCCGAGCCCGCTGCACTCCCAGAAGCGCTCGGGGTGTAAGCCCCGTGGTGCCTCTGAGACCCCTCTCTGGGGTTCTGGCCCAGGAATATGGAGGTGGGAGCCGTCAGCACGTGCAGGGGGAGGAGGGGAGGGTCTGGCACAAAGCGAAGAGCGGAGAAACAAGTGTCTGGCGATCTAGAAGTGTCTGCGGTGGGGCGGGAGGGATGCGCGGATTGCTGTGTGCCCCAGGATGGGGTGCGGGAGGGACAGTGGGTCACGACACCTCTCACAGCGGTTCAAGCCAGAGGCTCCTGGGAGCAGGTGGGCATTGTCCGTAAGGAGCAGTGGGCAGCTGCCCCCGCGAGGGCACCAGGGATGCCACTGTGGACACCTGAGTTTCAGTCCCAGCAGCAAGAGTGTCCAGGAGAGGCTTGGGTCGAGGTCCCCAGGAGGCCCAGGGGAAAGCGCTCAGCAGGGGGGCCTTGGGGAGGGCGCCAGCACCTCCTGAAGCTCTGGTGCAAGCGGATTAAAGCCTGACGGGATTAGCGCTGAGTCTGCAGCAAGGAGCCGGGGTGGGGGGGCAAAGGGGCGCTGTGGCGGGCATGTCTAGGGGACATCATCATCCAGGGACCCTCTCCTGACACCCACAGCCAGGCGGGAGTGCTCTCCCTGGGGGACGGGGGAAGCTGCCCATCAGGGCTACGTGTGCAGGGCATGTCCTTGGGGCCCCTCGCAGTCCTGTCCTCAGTCGACCATGATGATGCTGGTGCACGCCAGCCGCTGGGTGTTACGGGGCCGTCATCGTCCCAGCACAGGGGATGTGCCAGCCGCTGGGTGTTACGGGGCCGTCATCGTCCCAGCACAGGGGATGTGCCAGCCGCTGGGTGTTACGGGGCCGTTATCGTCCCAGCACAGGGGATGTGCCAGCCGCTGGGTGTTACGGGGCCGTTATCGTCCCAGCACAGGGGATGTGCCAGCCGCTGGGTATGACAGGGCCGTTATTGTCCCAGCACAGGGGATGTGCCAGCCGCTGGGTGTGACGGGCCATCATCGTCCCAGTTCAGAGAGGGGGAGACTGCGGCTCCACCCAGGAAGTGTCTGCCCCGGCTCGCACATGACCCCGCAGTGGTGGGGCTGGGGAGGTCGGGCACAGGTGGGCTGACTCCAGAGCACACGCTCTCGGCCACTGGCCTGTCCCACCTCCCTTCTTACAGCCCTTGGGTTGTGGCCACACGGTGGGTCAGCCCTCTGGGCCTCGCAGCTGACAGCGGCATCTGAGAGGCCGGGCCTTGTCTCTGGGGTCCCTGGTGGCGGCCCCTCCCCTGTGGCACAGGCCTTGGCAGCAGCGGCTGGTGAGTTCCACCAGCCCGGGCGCTGCCTCAGCCTCTGGACTCGTCTGGCGCGGCCGCTGCCCAAGGGGAGGGGACGCAGGGCAGGTGGCCGCACGCGTTGCACACACTGCCTGTGTCCTCAGGCAGGGCACCGTTCGGCTGCCTGCGCACGGAGCTGGCCGTGGTGCTGGCCTGGGCGGGCCGCACTGCCAGATGCCGGAGGCTCGGCTAGGCCCCAGAGGGAGGCGTTTCACTGATACGGCCCAGAGATGTGGATGGAAATTTGCCTATAATTCCTGGGCTTCCCCTTCCAAGGACCCAGAGGTCTTTGGGTCAGGCCGTGGGGCCGGTGCTGCCTGGAGAAGACACTCCCAGGGCTGCAAGGCAGAGAAAGCAGGGCAGCAGGGCCCCTCTGCCCTCCGAGGAGCAGCCTCTGGCTCTGGACCTGCAGAGCTGGGTTTGGTGTGGGCCCACAGGGGAGGCCTGCCCTGTGCCAGCCGGGCTCTGGGCTGGCTGAAGTCTCTGCTGATGCTCGGCGAGCGTGGCCCCCAGCCCCGCTCTTGGTGCCCCTGAGGCTGGTGGCAGGCGCTCCTACCCGGGCGGCCAGGGCGGAGGCTTGCTGTCCGCCCCAGGAGCCGGTCACTGGGCTTCCTTCAGGGCTCCCACAAGACGCCAGACCCTGGGAAGACCCCTCCTGTGTGCCGGCCTCCTGACTGTGCCCATCCCGTCGGTTCCAGACACGTTCGTAGAGGACAGGGGCTGCCTCTGGAAGGCCTGGGGCGTGTTCTGTGGCCTGGAGCTGCGGCCCAGCCCCAAGGTGGCCCCGGAGGAGCTGGTCGCGCCTGAGGCGGAGCAGGATGGCATGCTTGCAGGCACTGCGCTCGGTGCCGCGGCGGGAGGGCCGGAGAGGCAGGAGGCGCGGCTCTTCCGGCGCAGGGCGCTCGGCCTCTGCGGGGCCCTCCTGCTGCTGCTCACGGTGCTCTGCCACGTGTACTTTTACTAGCCGCCGGGCGGGAGGCGGGTGCGTCCTGGGGCGGCCCACCGACGGGGCATCGGGCCACCCTGCTGAGCGCGCGCCCTGAGCCCCGCGCGCGCGCACCCTCCTCCGCTCCCTCTCACGCCGACGCCGGCGTCTTATCTCTTGATGCCCTTGGGAGCCTTGCCTGCGTCCGCTGCCACCGTTCCCTTCCCATGCCCACCTCCACTGGCAGTGTTCTCTCCTCCTCTGGAAAGGGACGGCTGCTGGCAAGGATGCCCACCCACAGGGGCTGAGCCCACCGCCAAAGGTCACGCGGGCCAGGGCTTCCGTGGACGGAGGCATTGGCAGCTGCCTGCACGGCGGCGGGCTGAGTTGCTCCCTGCCTGAGGACCGGGCCTCCCTGTAGCCCGCTTCTGTCTGGCTGCGCCCCTCGGGGGCAGAAAGCGTCCCTCCTTGCCGAGCTCCACCTACTGCCGCCCAGTCTGCCGGCTACTGGAAGTCAAGCCCTGCGCTGGATCCCCTTAGTGGTGGGGTCGAGGCCACTTTTGGGCTATGTCTTTACAGGGGGGTCCTCAGCACCCCGTCCTCTTTCTTCTTCTCAGACCAGATAAATGATTCGAGTCTTTAGAAAAAGTCTCAGATACGTCAAAGGGATTTGGGGGAGGCCCACCAGCATTGCAAACTCACCCTCTGAAGGTGCAGTCAGAGCCGGCCCGTCTTCCCCCCGTTCAGCCCTTCAGCTGGCGTGTCTGAGTGCCAGCTGTGCCCAGCACTGCTGGGAAACCGTCACAGGCAGAACTCGTGGTCTCGGGAAGCAGCGCGAGGCACTGGTGGTGACAGGCAGTGCCGAGTGAGGGGCCCGCTGTGCCCTGCCCGGGCCCAGCACCACCTTCAAGCCGTGGAACCAGCCCAGGCGAAAGGACCAGATCAGCCGTGCTTCACAGGGCAGGAGCCTGAGCTCAGTCAGGAAACCCAGCAGCGGGGCCCCTCCGCACACATTCACAGCGGCCGGAGCACCCCAGGGAAGAGGCCGCCCTTGACTGAAGCAGAGGTCAGCGAGCCCATGGGGCAAGAGTGAAGGGTGTGGGAGGACAGGTGAGGCAAGGGTGTGAGTAGGCCTGGCCGCAGACCTGTGAGGGCGGGGAGGGCACACGTGGGCAGGGGCCCAACCTGCAGGCCTCACATGCTTTGGGATCCTGAGTTGCTGGGAGCTTCAGCCATGAAGGAATAGGACCAGATTTGCTGACTGCTGCTGGGGAGGTGAAAGGGAGGCAAGAACACCCACCAGGAGGCTGCTAGAGGAAACCAGGCAAGTCAGCAGCAGAAAGACAAGGGAGCCGGCCCGCACCCACCGAGGGAAGCCAGCAAGCAGGAGTCGCAGGGCTGGGCCGCTGCACTCCCGGAGGGCGGGCCCAGCAGCGGCTCTCCAGCTTGAGCACACGCCCCGCCCAGCGCCGGCCACCCAGGGCGGGAGCAGGCGTCGGAGCAGGCGGGGCTCCGTGTGGGCACGCGGACTTCGAGCGGCCTGAAGACGCTCCTTGCCGTCTTGACTGCGTCCGGTCTTTCTGGTCTGTGAACATGGGATGTCCTCCGGTCATTTAGGTCCCCTTCCATTTCTTTCAACGGCGTTTGCCTACAGCACTCAAGTTTTACGTGTCCAAGTTGATTCCTGGGTATTTTATTCTTTTTGATGCTACAGTAAATGAGGCTTTTAAGTTGAGATACAGTTGATGTGCAATATTAGGTGAGTTACAGGGGTGCATCCTAGTGATTCGTAATGTTTAAAGGTCACACTCATCTAAATTAAAAGGTTGGCTTTCTTTCCTGTGTTGTACAGTATGTCCTTGTAGCTTATTTATTTTGTACACAATGGTTTCCGTTAGTCCCCTACCCTTTGTTTTATAAATTGCATTTTCAGATGGGTTATTGCTCAGGTACAGAAAAACAAAAATTGTATCCTGATCTTGGAACCTGTAACTTTGTGGAATTTGTTTATTCTTATATTTTTAAAGTGTATTCCTTGGAATTTTTTCACATATAAATTCATGTAATCTGCAAGTACAGATAACTTCTTTCCAACCCGGATGCCTTTTATTTCATTCTCTTGCCTAACCTGCCCCGGCTAGAACCTCCGGTACACTATCAGGTTTGAAGCAGTGAGAGTGGACATCCTTGTCTTGCTCCCGATCTTGGAGGAAAAGCATCGAGCGTCTCACGGTCGAGTGTGACGATAGCAGTGGGCTCTTGCAGGTGTGATCGTGTTGAGGAGGTTCCCTCTGTCCCTGTGTGGCTGTTTTTAGAGCCTTATTTGCGTGTTTGTTTCTGGCCGTGCGGGGCCCTCACTGCTGTGCGTGGGCGCTGTCCCGCCGCAGTGAGCGGGGCCCCGCTCTGGCCTTTCTGCGCGGGCCTCTCCTGGGGCGGCTTCCCCTGTGCAGCGCTCAGGCTCCCGGGCACGCGGGCTTCCGCGGGTGGGCACAGTGTTTCTGGCGCACGGGCTTTTTAGCTGCTCTGGGGCATGGAGGGTCTCCTCAGCCTGGAGCTGCGGCCCCTGTCCCCTGCCCTGGCAGGCGGATTCTTGGCCCCTGGAGCACCAGGGACGTTTTTGCTGAGAGTTTTTTATTTTTAGTTTTAAGGTTGTTGTTGTTGTTGTTTTTTAATGAAATGGTTGTTGGATTCTGTCAAATGCTTTTTCCTGCACCTGTGAAGGCGACCGTGTGATTTCTGTTCTTTATTCTCTTTGCACGTTGAACCCATCTTGCATCACTGGGAGAAATGCCCATGGATCGTGGAATGTGAGGCTCTTCTCGTGGCTGGATCTGGTTTGCTAACATCTGGCTGAGCTCTTGTGTCTATACGCATAGAGGACGTTGGTCTATAATTTTCTTTTCTCGTGAGGTCTTTGCCTGGTTTGGGGGTAGGGGTGGTATTATAACCTCATGGAATGAGTGGGAAAGTGTTCCTGCCTCCTCTTTTTTCAAAGCAGTTGGTGAAGGGTTGGTATGAATTCTCGCCTGGAGACATTTAAGGGTCGGTATCAAGTTGCTTGCAGGGGTCCGGAACCCGGGAGATAAGCTGGCGGTGGCGACTCAGATTGCGGGGAGAGAAGACAGCGGGCCGCCCTAGCTGAGAAGGGAAGCTCGTAGAGGAGGCCCGCCAGGCAGGCGAGCCGGTGCGGGAGAGCGGGACAGGGCGGCCAGGTTAGGGAAGGGGGTCTTTCTACAGAGGAGACCGGCGGGGCGCAACCGGGGCCCTGGGCGGAGGGCCAGGACTGCGGCCACAGGGAGGGAGGGGCCCGTGCATGGGTCTCGGGGGCCAGGAGGTGGCGTGCTGGAGCCAGCGTGCCGTGGCAGAGGCCGACGGGCCAGGACGGTGCCCTCAGAGCAAAGCGCCCCTCTCTCGGGACCTTTCCTGAGAATGAGAGTTAACCTGAAAGCCGCGATGGGCCCTCCCGGAACAAGGGGACCTGCTTGGGCTCATCCCTGGGAGCCCCAGGAAGGCAGGCGTCCCTGTGTCCCTCCTGGGCAAGCGAAGCCCCCAGTCCCTGGAAGGACTCAGGGAGGCACTCAGTCCCCAGGATGCCAGTTCTGTGGGAGGTTCTTCCCCACAGGAAGTGGGGCTGCTGTTTGCGGACGGAACGAGGGGAAAAAAGCTGCTGTGAGTCCTGGAGAGCAAGGCCCTGGCTCAGCCCAGGCAAAAGAGTCCACCCCTGAAACGGAGCCAGACCGCCAGCCAGGGTGGGCTGGGGACCCCCAGGGCCCCGTGCCTCCCCGTGCCACCCACCCCCCATCCCCTCGCAGGCCCGTCCCAGCAGCCTGCTTCTCCTCCTCGCTACATCACCTCCCATCCCCGCAGACGCAGACACAGACGCCCTAGCCTGCAGACAGCAGCGGGAGGGCCGGGAGAGGCCGGCCCAGGCTCAGTTAGGGGACTTGGCTTTGGGGAGCTCAGCTGTTTGAGGGGGAGGCCTTCAGGGGCTACCCTGTGCCGAGCACTCATCCCTGGGGAGCAGGTGGGGGTCTCTTAACACCCTCCTCCAGCAAGAGACCACAGGGGGCCACCCGTAGCCTTCCTTCCTGCCACCCCATGTGGGAAGCTGGCTGACCGGGAGCAGGGCCGCACTGCAAGGGCCCATCCACCCCAGTGTCCAGCCCCTCCGCCGCCTCATCTCTGCTCTCTGCCCTCCCAGGAGCCTTGACTGCAGCAGGTGGGTGCAGGGAGGCCTCCCACCCGTCCCTGGGACCCGAGGTCAGCCTGTGACCCGGTCCTCCCAAGCCGGGCGTGTCCCCTTTGGCAAGAGAGAGGAGACCTGTGATCCACTCCAGACCCATCAGGCGCCACCATTCGGACCAGGATAAAGAGACCCCGTGCGTTTATTCGGGCTGGAGTCGCGGGGCCGGGGGTGCGGTGGGGGCTCAGGGCTTCCACTCGATGACTTTGATGGCGATCTGGGCCGCCCGCTGCACGGCCGGGCTGAAGTCCTCCTCGAGCACCCGGAAGGTGGCCACGTGGGACTGCAGGAGCTTGCGCCCTCGGGTGCCTCAGCCAGCATGGTGAGGGCCTTGATGGCGTTCAGGCGCGCCTTGCTCAGAGACGAGGCCAGCAGCTGCAGCAGTGGGCAGGTGGCCTCCGCGTCCAGGGCCGCATACTTCCCTGCTGGGCACCGATGCCAAGCGTTCCTGGGGGCGAGCCCTGCCTGCAGCCTGCACCCCATGAGCTCCCCCACTGGCTCTCCCCAGCCACCAGGTGCCCCGCCAGGCAGCGTGAAGGATCTCTTGAAAGTTAAACTCCAGTCGCTGCCCCCGTCCCCGCCATGACAAGGAGGGGCCCGGAAGAAGAGGGCGGAGCCCAGGACCGCCCCGAGGGGGCCACGTGACCTCGCCCAGGCCACCTCACCTTCAGTGGTCACCGCGGCGTTCATGAGCGCCCCCGCCGCGTTGGCCTGCACCTCCTCATCCCTGTCCTTCAGCAGGTGCACCAGGATGGGGATGACATCATGCTGCCACACCTGGACCTTGCCCTCCAGGGGGACACTGCGCCGGGCACAGACTGTGAGCAGGGCGACGCTGGCTACGAGGAACTCACCGCCCTGGGCTCCTGTCCTGACTGTGCAGATGGCGTCTCCTGGGCCTCCCTTCCTCACTGGAGGGGGCGGGGCTGGGGGCCTCCTGGGGCACAGAACTATCGGGCCGCCTGGTGGAGGGGTCCCACTCCCCCAGGGCACACGCAGGTGGGGGGCCGGCCAGCCGGGGCCTCACCTGACAGCGATGAGCGTGCGGGCGGCTTTGCTGCGGATGTCGCTGTTGGTGCTCAGGAGCTTCTCCTTCAGGAAGGGCACCGCGCGGCTGGCCAGCGCCTCGGTGGCGTCCTCCGTGAGGCAGGCGGCCAGCGTGTCCAGCAGGAGGGCCTGGATTTCTTCCTCCTCCCGCTGCAGCTTCCACACCAACGAGGGGATCAGGCCGCTGTTGACGATGCCCAGGGCCCCTGCGGGACGGGAGCAGGTACGGAGCGTGGGCCCGTGGCCACCCACCACCCGTCACGTGTACTGGGAGCCGGAGGTCTGCAGGGAGGGGGCTGCAGTATTTGACCAGATAACTTACAAATCCCACCCTTTCCCACTGCCAAGCAGGGGCCTGAAACCACGGCTGACAAGCTGGGGTGGGAACAGTGAGGTCACGGAGGGTCCCAGAAGGTCCAGCCCTTGGCTACCTGGGATTGGGGGGCACCCGCCTGGAACAGCGGCCTGAGGGCCAGCAGCCGCCTCTGCGGGACCCGGGCACACGGGGGGCTTCCCCCAACCACCGTGAACCAGAGGGAAGCCTGGGTGGAGGTGGGGGCATCAGTCCCTCTTTCCACCCACAACGTGACCTGTCTGGGATAACCGGCCAGCCCCGGGGGGATGGGAGAGAGAGCTGGCATGGGGGGTTGCAGGAGGAAGGTTTAAAGTGAACAGCACAGCGTCTCACATAAAAAGGGCTGCGCCCCCAACCACAGTGGGCAGGCGGCCCACAGACTCCAGCCGAGGGGTCTGCAGGGGCCCAGTGCCCAGCAGGGAGGGCCCCCGCCTGGAGCCACCTGCCCGACCCCCGTGAAAACTGGTGCCTTACTCCTCCCGCCTGCCCAGCCCGGGGCATCAGCACACAGCTGGCTGCCGAGAGGAGACCCCAGAGACGGCCAGGCAGCACCCCAGGGTGTTCTGAGTGCCCAGACCTGCTGGCAGAGCAGCCCCCCCAGGGCAGGGAGTGGGCCCCCAAGGAGGGTGCCCGACAGCCCAGCAGCCCAGGCCGCCCACCGCGGAGCCGTCCTCGGTGCCTGCTGGAGCTGCCACCGCTGGCTCCTGCCTCCCTGGCTCAGCCCTCTAATTTACTCCAGAGAGACAAATAAACAGGTTAATTAGCCTACAGGTCTCTGAGTGCCAATTAGCACCCAGGGACTTCCCCTTTGAAGACATCATTCAGCCTTCCGCCCTCGGTCCTCGAGAGCACGCGGCAGGGGCCCGTGGAGAGCAAGGACGCGTGCACAGGACCCCAGGTGCCCCTGTTGCCCCTGCTGGCCCACTCCTAGGGCGTCAGGGGGAGCCACTCGTTCCTTCTCCGGGGACTCACGGCTCAGGAAGAGCGTTTTCCTGCTGCCTCGTGAGCACTGGCCTTTCCAAGTTGTGGGGTTTCTAATACTTGTTTCTGGCCGCCCTGGGTCTCCGTCATGGCTCACTGGCTGTGTCCGCCCTGCAGCACGTGGGGCCTTAGTTCCCTGAGTACGGCTCGAACCCATGTCCGCTGCACGGCAAAGCAGATGCTCAACCCCCGGGCTGCCAGGGAAGTCCCGTGGTTTGACACAGGTTAAAGGCAGAAGAAGGCTAACCACGGTGGACTCCTAACTGTCCAGCCGTGCGGCCTTAGACAAGCCGCTCACCCTCACGGAGCCTGGCGGCGTCATTACCGGCACAAGCCCACCTGGCGGGAACAGTGCGGCGTCAGAGCAGCAGGGGTGGGAGGGGCTAGCGCCGGGGACTAGCAGCCCCGTGTGCCCGGGCACGGGCCTGGCACAGCAAGGGTCGCAGCGCCCACGGAGTGCCAGCTGCAGGCCGGGGCTGGGGGCGCGGGTGAGGGGTGGGAGGCGTCAGACGAGGCCGCACAGCTCCTGCCCTTCAGGGACACCTCCCCACGGCCCCCACCGGCCTCGGGGGCTCTGAGCACTCTCCCCCTCAGCCCTGCTCTCCGGCCCAGCCCCCACCAGACAAGCACACCCAGGCCTTCCGCTCGGCCTCCCAGCCAGTCGCGCTCGGCCACAGCCGTCTGGACCGCCGCTCCCCAGCCCACAGTGCGGAGGTGACAGTCTGACCCTCCGAAGAGGACGGCGCTGGCCGATGGAGGGATGCGGTTCCTGCCTGGGGGCTGCACCATCCGTCAGGGCTAGGTGGGGTCTCCGCACCCGGGCCAGCCCCAGGAAGGTGCTGCTGTGGACAGGTGGGCAGCGGGAGTCACACGGGAGGGAGAGGCAAGGCCTTCAGCTGCCCAGGGCTTTCCCTCCCAGCATGCTGGGCCTGGCTCATTTGGAAACGGGAGATTTAAAAATAAAACCCGTGCGGGCTGCGCCTCTCTGCTCGCTCACTTCGTTGCTTTTCAGCTAAAAGGAGAGTCGAAGGCCTGGCTATTTATAACTAACCCAGATCTGGCTTGTTCTAGTTGGGGGGTGGGTGGCAGTGGTGGTGCACAGACCCCAAAGAAACCCGTCAGAAAAACCCATCAGGACCCCCGGGCAACCCGAGACCCAGCGGCGGGGTTGGGGTGAGCAGGACAGACAGGTGGGGCTCAGAGAAGAGCTGGCCAGAAGGGGGCGCCCTAGGGCGGAGGGGAGGCCGGAGCGAAAGTCAGCAGACCGGTCAGTGAGCGGGTCGTCACCACGTGGAGCGGACCCGCGCAGATGAGGCGTTCCAGGTTCCAGGGGCCTCGGAGGCCCCGAGAGGGCTGAGCCTCGTGGGGCAACAGCGTGACCCCTGCCTGTGCCCCGGGAGCCCCAGGTCCAGCCCGGCTGCTGGGCCAGGAATGGCTGGGACCGAGGGTCGTGATCCCCAGGCGGGGAACTGCTGGGTGGAGGTTCGGCCTCTTCCTGAGTGCTGGGTGGGCTCAGTCAGGAGGGGCCCCTGTCCCCCTTTCTCCCGAGGAGCCTGCACTGTGCTCTCCTGTCCTGCGCTCCCGGGCAGTATGGACCTGGCCCCAAGGCCTGGCATCTGCCCCGGTGCCAAGACCTCAGCAGGCCTGGCCTCCACCTGCCTGTCCATCTTTTCAGCCTCCTACGGCCCCCGTGGCACCCTCGCACCTGCCCTGGCGCGTGGGGACCCTGCTCTGTCCTCAGCTTCCTCGGCCCCTCAGGAGCGCCTGACGCAGTGACCACGTCTTCCTCCCAAGATGCCCCCACCCCACGGCCCTGGGACGCCCCCTCCCAGCTTGCACCTCTCCAGCGGCTCCTCCGCGGGCTTCACAATGCCTCCCCCCGGTCTGGCATCCCGCCCCGCTCCCCGCACTGGGTCCTCTCGGCCCCCAGCCTCCATCGGGCCGTTCCCAGACATGCCAGGTCACCCGTCATCTCCTGGCCTGGCTGAGCCTCACAGACGCACTCTCTTTCTTCCTGCCCCTGGGCTGATGTGCTGACGTTTTCATACTTGACTCTACACTTGTGAACGACCGCACGCTGCGGGACCAGGCCTACTGTAGATAAATGTGAAGACTGTACAAAGAAACGGAGACGAGCCTTGCCATCCTCCTCCTTAAATCTGAAGACCCCAAACTCTCCTGCGGTTCTTAGGCCAAGCTGCGCAGTCCCATCCAGGGGCCGCCAGCAGCTGCTACCGTCCCCTGACCTGGCCCAGCCTGGGCGGCTGGCACCCTCGGGGCTCCAGCCACGCTGGTCCTCTGGCCTCGTCCCAGCCGCGTGCGGCTCGTGCTCGGTGGTCTGCCCCAGCGCTGAAGGGGCTTCCTCCTGCCCCAGCTCGCGGGCCCCCTCCATCCTGAACGCAGAGTGAGTGCTTTGCTCAGAGGAGGAAGATAGTCACTGCTCGAGGTGGGGGAAGTGCTCACTTCTGCAGTCGGGGGGCTGGGGGGCTTGGGGGGCAGCAGGCAGCAGCCAGGCTCATCAGGCCCCTCGTCTCATACCCCGACTGCCCTGCGGGGTCGCCCCCTGCTCGCAGCTACCTGTGCCTCTGCAAACAGCTGGATTTGGAGCCCTGGTCCCCCAGGTGCCCCCGTCCCTCTCTGAACATGTGTCAGCGGGCATCTCCCGTCAGAATCACCCTCTCGGGACCACCTGCTCGTGCCCCCTGACAGGAGCAGCAGCTGAGGCTCCTCTGGGTGAAGTGACTCGTCAAGCGTGTACAGGGGGCGGCAGCGGGGTCGGGGGTGTGCTGCACCCCCAGCGTCCTCTGTACCACCCTGGAGCAGGGTCTGTCGGCCACTGGTCTCGAGTGGCCCTCTGGGCAGAAGCGCATCCTGACCCGGCCTGGCGGTCGGCCACTTCCCGTTGGTCCTCAGGGGCCACCTGCAGCCAGCACACGTCAGATCCAGGCTAGACCTCGGTGAGCCATCCAGCTCAGGGCGCCCGTCACCGACATCTGTCCAGTCCCTGGGCTCGGCCCACCACCCATCTCCTTCAGCCAGCAAGTGGTCTGACCCATGTGCTGTGACCATACAAGGAGGCGTAGGGGGATGAAGAAGGGTTAGCGAGGAGCATCTGCAGGATCACTCGCCTTTACCTGGGGGCTCTGAGATGCACGGAGCGCACAGGAGGACAGGGGAGCCCTGACATCTTGGTTCTGGCTTGAGGCTTTTTAAGCACAGGGACGAGGGGCTCCTGGCTCCGAGGCCCGCAGATGGGCTTCCCCTGAAACTGAAAGCAGAAGCTGGCAGACTGCCCTTCGCTGCATTTTGCTGAGCATCCGAGCAGTCTGTGAGCTTCCTGATGGCGCTCATGGGCTCTGGCCTCAGCAGAACTGGCTTCCTCCCGCCTCTCTGGTCTGGAGGCGCCGCTCCCGGGCCGCTCCCACTCTCTTGCCCTCCCTTCCAGGGCAAACCTTCTGTGGCAGGATCGCCAGGACCCCTGGTGAGCCCTAACCCTGCGGCCCGAGCAGCGAAGGCGACGAGCCCCCGTCCATGGCTGCAGAACGTCGCCGGCGTAAACCTCCAGGGTCCGCACAGCCCTTTCCCACGTCCTAGGCGACCGTCGCGACAAGTCAGGGCAGCGGGTGCCACTAGCCCCACTTTGCAAACAGGCCTCACAGAGGTCAACCGGGTGTCCAAGGTCGCGGAGCTCAGGCTAGGTTGGGATCTGGGCCGGGGACGGCGGACGCGGCCGGGGCCAGGCACCGCTCGCGCACCCGGCCTCCCGGGGGCAGCGGCGGGGAGCGGGGCGGGCGCCCGGCCTCGAAGCAGTGAGACCGCAGGGCCGCTCCGGGTGGCCGGCCGAGCGGGCGGCGCGCGCGTGCGGGGCCGCGGAGCGCACGGAGCCCCGGCACCGCCCCCTCGGCCCGTCGTCGCTGGGCCGCCGGCCTGTCCGTCAGTCGCTCCCGCCCAATGGGCGGCGGGCCGGCGGGCGCGGGGGCCTCCGCCCGCGGTTGGCCCGGCAACACTGCGCGCTGGCGGCTCCGCCTCCTGCCGGCGGCGCGGCCGGGCGCGGGGCGGGCGGGCGGACCCGCGGGCGGCGGCGGCGCGGGAGAGCGGGCGGAGGGAGCCCGGCCGGCGGAGCGTGT
>SJYC01058091.1:0-16615 GCA_006408675.1 Madoqua kirkii | reverse complement strand
GAGCCGCCGTGGGGGTCTGGGCGGGTGGGATCGCCCTTTTAAAAGAGAGGCCGTGGTGAGGGGCTGCTGACCCAGAGTGGGGCCAGGCGCTGAGAAGGGGTCGGGCGCAGGGGTCAGCCGAAAGCGGGCCCACCGACAGGGCTGAGGAAGGACGGGGCTGGCCTTGGCGAGGAGGCGGCCGCGGAAGCCGGGAGGGACGCGGGTGGGCCCTGGCGCATGTGGTGGTCTGGGGAGAGCTGGCGGGCGCTGGAGCCCTGGGGTCTGTACACCAGGAGCCAGCTCGGGCCGGCGAGGCTCATCGGGGTCGAGGGCAGGTGGGCCCGGAGGAGCATGCTGGCGGGAGGGGTGGGGTCCCCCGCGGGGACTCAGCACCCGAGCAGGGCCCACGTTACAGGTCATTAGGCATCTGTGAGGCCCGTGACGGCAGAGCGTCAGGCCGGGAGCCCTGTGTGTGTGCCCCGCAAGGCCGGTTGTGGGGCGGCGCCCACCCTGTCCTTCCCTTGCCCTTCCCGCCGCCTGCCCTCCTGCCACGCTCCTCCCGCTCTGTCCGTGGGCTGTCTCTTATACACATCTAGATGTGTATAAGAGACAAGTCATTAGGCATCTGTGAGGCCCGTGACGGCAGAGCGTCAGGCCGGGAGCCCTGTGTGTGTGCCCCGCAAGGCCGGTTGTGGGGCGGCGCCCACCCTGTCCTTCCCTTGCCCTTCCCGCCGCCTGCCCTCCTGCCACGCTCCTCCCGCTCTGTCCGTGGGCCCTGGCCCTCTGGCGGGAGCATGGCCAGACGGCGGCGGCCTGGGCCTCAGAGACAGTGGCTTCCCTGAGTGTGTCTCTTTTCCAAAGGAGCCTGCCGCACGTCAGAGTTTGGAGTTGTTGGCTTCTAAATTGAGGCGGCACTCTTGCAGGGAAGTCCCTGGAGGATCCGTGAAGTGCTAAGGAGTGAGCCTGTTAGAGCCCCGCGCTGGGGTGGGGGTGGGGGCCGGGGCCACACACCGTCGGTCCCGCCCGCGGCCGCAGCCGCTGACCCTCCGCGGCCTCCCCGGCTCCTCCGGCCCCCCGCCTCTCCTGGTTCTGTGGGGGCCTGGCCCCCTGCTCAGCGCCCAGCTGACCCGAGGTGTGTGCGTGCCTCCGGCCTGCCCACCTGTCCCCCCTTGCTTCCTGGGGGCCCTCAGAGTGACCCCCAGGACGCAGCCCACCCCCAAGCCCTGGCCGGCACGTGTGGGTGCGGGGCTCTCCCCCAGCGTCGCCGCCCCTCACCCTCTCCGTTACCTCTGACGCGCCGTACAAGCATATTTCTCCAGAAAACGCCGGGAAGAAAAAAATAATTAGAATGTTGCCTCCATTATCCAATTCCTGATTAATCAAACCCTCTTTGTCCTCGGCCCAAATCTGTTCATTTCCCTGAAACACTGGGCCGGTGCCAGGCATCGATTTCCTCCGTGGTAACTCCACACACGCGTGCCTGTCCCTGGCCTCGCCCGGCGGGCGGCGGCTGGGAGGAGGGTCCAGGCCAGCCGCCCTGCTTTCCCCAGCATGGCCTGCCGCCTCCAGGAAGCCACCCCGTCCCGGGCTGGGCCCTGCCCTGTGCGGCCCGCTCTCCAGGTGCGTTGGCCTGCTTTTCGGCCCTGCTGCGTGGACGCGGGGGTCTTTGTCCCCCGGCCAGGGATGGAGGCCACAGCCCCCGCTCTGGGAGTGGAGGGGCCAGTCCTGTTGCTGGCTGTCCTGGGCGCTTCTGGGGCGGGAGATGGAGGAAGGGAAGGGTGCGCGAGACGTCTGGGCGTCAAGGGTGGGGTGGGGCTGTGGGGGTGTTGGGGCCTGCGAGGGGCCTCGGTCTGTCTCTTATACACATCTAGATGTGTATAAGAGACAGTTATAATAGCCAGGGCATGGGAGCAACCTAGTCTTGCCTGACCGCGCCAGCCCTGAGGTCTGGGCTGCCTTCCACCCTGGGGTCCTCCCCTGACCCCCCTGCACGGCTGGCCAAGCGAGTGACCTCTGCTCAGACCCCACACCCCCCCCTCAAGCCCAGCCTGCCTGGGAGCCCGGGGCTCAGCATGGAGCAGGCGGGGGCGGGGGCTGCCCTCTCTCATCTCTGCCTCCCTGGAGGAAGCCGCGCCTGGGTCGAGCCCGCCCCGCCCGCCGGGTCTAGGGCTCCTCGGCCCCCTAAGCCGATAAGCCGTCTTCCATCCCAGAGACCCTCTGGCTTAGGCCGGCTTGGGCACGACACCCTAGGTGACCTTGGCCCTGGGCTCCCTGCCTGCACCAGGGGTGGGGGTCCCAGGGGCCGCTGGGCACACAGTGGGCGCTGCCGTCCCACAGCCGTGCTCCAGCTCTTGACGCGGCCGTGGGGAGGGCAGCAGCAGGTCCGGGGGTCACGGGGCTGGGGGTCCGGGCCAGGCCCCGGAGGGCATCCAGGGTGCAGCACTCCGGATGTGCAGGGCCCCACGGAGCCCGCGACCCCGCCCTGGCCCCATGGCCCAGCGCTCTGTGACTTCAGGCCTGAGAGGGGCGAGTCCGGGGAGGGGCCAGGGTGGGGGTCAAGGTCGGGACAGGGAGGCTCCAAGGGGAAGCATCTCTCTCAAGGCTGTGGGAGGGAGGGCAGCTTCCAACCGCAGGGTCCTGAGTGGGCTCTGTGTTTGGGGTCCTGCCCAGGTGGCCCCCAGGTCCACAGGCAAATGGGTCGGCAAGGCCTCTGAGGGGGCCACGGTGGGGCTTCAGAGGACGCAGCTGCCCTCACAGCTGTCGGGGAGCCCGGGTTGGTCCACCTGTGAACACTGAGCCCGTTTCCCACCAGGGTCCCCCCTCCCAGCCTGGGCCAGACCCTGGGGCGCCCACCAGCCAGCTATAGCCGTCCCCTCCAACCCGGGGACAGCTACGTGCAGAGCCCTCTGTGTCCAGGGGTGCTGTTCACACCCAGACAGAGTGCGGCACTCGACCCACCTGACCCAGAGAGCGGGCCGCCCCCCGCTGTCGGGCCAGCCCCCCGCGTCCTCTGCTTCCCCCAGGCCGGCCCCACGCAGCCCAGCACCCCACCCCAGCCTGCGCGCTAAAGCCGGGCCCCCATCGCCGCTCACTTGCCGCCTCTGGTCCCCCACTGCCCCCCGGCCAGCCCAGTGAGTAACCGCGGGTGAGGGCCCTGAGCTGTCTCTTATACACATCTCGCAGGTGAGGCAGCCACGGTGTCATGGGCAGGGGGGTCGTAACTAACGCTGGGGCGGGGGGTGCTGAGCTCAGAGGGGCTCTGCCTCCTGTCCCCAGGGAGCAGGGAGCCAGGGCCTGCTGGCTGGTCGGGGGCAGTCCAGAGCAGGGCCTGGGGCCTCGGCCTGCAAGGAGGAGGGGGCAGGGGCCGGGCGAGGCTGAGGAAGGCCTGTCCTGGGGGAGGTCCTGACCCGCTGCTGGGTGGGGGCCCCAGAACCTCAGCTCAGGGTCCCTTGGGAAAGGTGTTAGGTCTCAAAGGCGCTGCTACGGCTGGGTGCTCGAGGGCAGAGTCTCCCTGGCCTTGAGGGGCCGCGGGCAGGGTGCTGTGGGCAGGGTGGGGGGCACAGGCAGGGGCTGTGGGCAGGGTGGGGGCTGCGGGCAGGGTGCTGTGGGCAACGGGGGGGTATGCTGAGGGAGGCCGACTTGGCCCAGGGGTCAGGTGCCGGGAGGGCCGCCTGCCCCGTCCTGTCCAGTGCTCCTGGCGCCTGGGCGCGCAGGGCTCGGCTCAGAAGGTGCTGTTGTGCCGGAAGCAGCAGAGAGTCGGGTTCTGCTGCAGTGATGTTGGCCAGGCCCCGCCTCCCACGCCAGCAGCGCTGCCTCCGGAGGATGGGCGTCTCCGGGTGGGAAGTGTGCACTTTCTGCCCTCTGGGCCCTGGGCCCTGGGGGTCCCTGCCAGGGAGCCCACACTGAGCCGCCCCCTGGGGAACCATGGGAGGGACACTGCTAGGGCGGGCCTGCCCGTAACCAGGCCCAGCAGGTGCCTGCTGCCCCACGAGCGAGCGAGCTCTCGGGCACTGTCAGCCCAGGTGTCCCCAACCTGGCCTCCCCCACCCTGTGTGATGGTCTGTCTCCTCCAGCGTCAGCTCCCTGGACCTCCCACCACAGCCCCTGGGGCAGCTCCCCAACACACACATACCCCCATCTCCATGGCGCTGCCCTTCCTGGGTTCCCCCGCCAGAATACAAGCCCTGGGTGCCCTTCCCCAGTTCCCCTGCCAGAACACAAGCCCTGAGTGCTCTTCCCTGGTTCCCCCGCCAGAATACAAGCCCTGGGTGCTTCCCCGGTTCCCCCGCCAGAACACAAGCCCGGGTGCATGGGCTCACCCCTGTGTCCCCGAGCCCAGAGAGGAGCCTCACACCCAGCTCAGGGCCCCCACGGCACCACAGTGGTCAGACGGGCCCGGGTGAGGATGGTCGCCCAGCGGGAGGGCCTCTGGCTGTGGAATGATGAAGTGGGCTGAGGGGGTCAGGGTGGAGCTGTTCTCTGAGACAGCGTCCATGCCGAGCGAGGCCGAGGGAACAGTGCTGACCCCTGTCCCGGGGGTCCAGCAGGGAGGGGTTCAGCCTGGGTGTGCCCTTCTGCATGCTGGGGGCTGGGTGGTCGCCGGGCCACAGAGAGGGCCTGAGACCCCAAGCTGCGAGAAGTCCCCTTCACCCGGGTCGGCTGCCTTCCTCCTCTGTCCTTCTCTTAAGGGGAAAGCCCCTGTTTGGAGCCCAGGAGCTGCATGGATCCCGTCCCCCGGTCTTGCTGACCCTGCTGTCCAGCGGGAGTGGGCCCGTGGCCTGCCCCCAACAGTCCCCGCGCTGGCAGCTACGACCCCGGGCAGGGTGCTGTGGGTCTTGTTCCTTCTGTCAGAGCTGCGACGCGGGCTTTCCGTCGAAGCAGGAACGGCAAGAGGGCGATTTTAAAGCAGAGATGTCTCAGTGAGAAGGCAGTCAGCTTAGAGAAAACGGGGCCGCGTACAACAAGAACGGGTGACCGGTTGTGTTGGCGCCAGGGGTCCTGGGGGGTCGGAGGCCACCCCACCCCACAGGCAGCCCCGGGGGCGTTGCCCGATCCCCAGACCTGAGTCCTACACCCTGGGCGCCATGCCCAGCTCCGGGCACCCTGCGAGGGTGACGCGGGAGCCGCTCTCACAGGACGGCGGTGAAGGCCATGCCCTGTGGGCCCCAGACACCGAGGGTGCAGCCAGGCCCTCCCTCGGACCCCACTGCGCCGGCTTCCCCGGGACACAGCGTCCCCGAGGCCCAGCCCACAGCTGCCCTGAGTTCGAGGAGGCAAGCAGACCGCCCCACGTGTGCCCGTACCTGGGCCCGCCGGGCAGGGCTGTGAGCCCCGAGGTCAAAGCCGCTCGTGCTCAGTGGGTGGAGGCGGGTCAGAGCCGCAGGGGAAGGGCACAGGCCTGCGAGGGCCGCGGATTGGGCCCAGGCCGAGCTCCGGTAGGCCCAGCAAGGGGACGTGGGGACCGGTGCTCGGACACAAGTGTCTACTCGGCATGGGACGCGGGAGTGCAGCTGAGATGTGTATAAGAGACAGGTCCAGAGCAGGGCCTGGGGCCTCGGCCTGCAAGGAGGAGGGGGCAGGGGCCGGGCGAGGCTGAGGAAGGCCTGTCCTGGGGGAGGTCCTGACCCGCTGCTGGGTGGGGGCCCCAGAACCTCAGCTCAGGGTCCCTTGGGAAAGGTGTTAGGTCTCAAAGGCGCTGCTACGGCTGGGTGCTCGAGGGCAGAGTCTCCCTGGCCTTGGAGGGGGTGGGGTCAGCAGGGACCGTGGTCCAGGAGGGCGGGGCCGGGGCCCTGTGTGAAAGAAGATTCCACCCGGAGGCCCGCGGCAGAGGCGCCTGGCAGGCCCCAGGCCCCCATGGAGGCGTCAGCCCAGGCGCTGCTCTCTAGAGCGACAGGCTGGTGGCCGGGTGCTGGGGTGGTCTTGCCTGACCGCGCCAGCCCTGAGGTCTGGGCTGCCTTCCACCCTGGGGTCCTCCCCTGACCCCCCTGCACGGCTGGCCAAGCGAGTGACCTCTGCTCAGACCCCACACCCCCCCCTCAAGCCCAGCCTGCCTGGGAGCCCGGGGCTCAGCATGGAGCAGGCGGGGGCGGGGGCTGCCCTCTCTCATCTCTGCCTCCCTGGAGGAAGCCGCGCCTGGGTCGAGCCCGCCCCGCCCGCCGGGTCTAGGGCTCCTCGGCCCCCTAAGCCGATAAGCCGTCTTCCATCCCAGAGACCCTCTGGCTTAGGCCGGCTTGGGCACGACACCCTAGGTGACCTTGGCCCTGGGCTCCCTGCCTGCACCAGGGGTGGGGGCCGCAGGGGCCGCTGGGCACGCAGTGGGCGCTGCCGTCCCACAGCCGTGCTCCAGCTCTTGACGCGGCCGTGGGGAGGGCAGCAGCAGGTCCGGGGGTCACGGGGCTGGGGGTCCGGGCCAGGCCCCGGAGGGCATCCAGGGTGCAGCACTCCGGATGTGCAGGGCCCCACGGAGCCCGCGACCCCGCCCTGGCCCCATGGCCCAGCGCTCTGTGACTTCAGGCCTGAGAGGGGCGAGTCCGGGGAGGGGCCAGGGTGGGGGTCAAGGTCGGGACAGGGAGGCTCCAAGGGGAAGCATCTCTCTCAAGGCTGTGGGAGGGAGGGCAGCTTCCAACCGCAGGGTCCTGAGTGGGCTCTGTGTTTGGGGTCCTGCCCAGGTGGCCCCCGGGTCCACAGGCAAATGGGTCGGCAAGGCCTCTGAGGGGGCCACGGTGGGGCTTCAGAGGACGCAGCTGCCCTCACAGCTGTCGGGGAGCCCGGGTTGGTCCACCTGTGAACACTGAGCCCGTTTCCCACCAGGGTCCCCCCTCCCAGCCTGGGCCAGACCCTGGGGCGCCCACCAGCCAGCTATAGCCGTCCCCTCCAACCCGGGGACAGCTACGTGCAGAGCCCTCTGTGTCCAGGGGTGCTGTTCACACCCAGACAGAGTGCGGCACTCGACCCACCTGACCCAGAGAGCGGGCCGCCCCCCGCTGTCGGGCCAGCCCCCCGCGTCCTCTGCTTCCCCCAGGCCGGCCCCACGTAGCCCAGCACCCCACCCCAGCCAGGGGGTGGGGTCAGCAGGGACCGTGGTCCAGGAGGGCGGGGCCGGGGCCCTGTGTGAAAGAAGATTCCACCCGGAGGCCCGCGGCAGAGGCGCCTGGCAGGCCCCAGGCCCCCATGGAGGCGTCAGCCCAGGCGCTGCTCTCTAGAGCGACAGGCTGGTGGCCGGGTGCTGGGGTGGTCTTGCCTGACCGCGCCAGCCCTGAGGTCTGGGCTGCCTTCCACCCTGGGGTCCTCCCCTGACCCCCCTGCACGGCTGGCCAAGCGAGTGACCTCTGCTCAGACCCCACACCCCCCCCTCAAGCCCAGCCTGCCTGGGAGCCCGGGGCTCAGCATGGAGCAGGCGGGGGCGGGGGCTGCCCTCTCTCATCTCTGCCTCCCTGGAGGAAGCCGCGCCTGGGTCGAGCCCGCCCCGCCCGCCGGGTCTAGGGCTCCTCGGCCCCCTAAGCCGATAAGCCGTCTTCCATCCCAGAGACCCTCTGGCTTAGGCCGGCTTGGGCACGACACCCTAGGTGACCTTGGCCCTGGGCTCCCTGCCTGCACCAGGGGTGGGGGTCCCAGGGGCCGCTGGGCACACAGTGGGCGCTGCCGTCCCACAGCCGTGCTCCAGCTCTTGACGCGGCCGTGGGGAGGGCAGCAGCAGGTCCGGGGGTCACGGGGCTGGGGGTCCGGGCCAGGCCCCGGAGGGCATCCAGGGTGCAGCACTCCGGATGTGCAGGGCCCCACGGAGCCCGCGACCCCGCCCTGGCCCCATGGCCCAGCGCTCTGTGACTTCAGGCCTGAGAGGGGCGAGTCCGGGGAGGGGCCAGGGTGGGGGTCAAGGTCGGGACAGGGAGGCTCCAAGGGGAAGCATCTCTCTCAAGGCTGTGGGAGGGAGGGCAGCTTCCAACCGCAGGGTCCTGAGTGGGCTCTGTGTTTGGGGTCCTGCCCAGGTGGCCCCCAGGTCCACAGGCAAATGGGTCGGCAAGGCCTCTGAGGGGGCCACGGTGGGGCTTCAGAGGACGCAGCTGCCCTCACAGCTGTCGGGGAGCCCGGGTTGGTCCACCTGTGAACACTGAGCCCGTTTCCCACCAGGGTCCCCCCTCCCAGCCTGGGCCAGACCCTGGGGCGCCCACCAGCCAGCTATAGCCGTCCCCTCCAACCCGGGGACAGCTACGTGCAGAGCCCTCTGTGTCCAGGGGTGCTGTTCACACCCAGACAGAGTGCGGCACTCGACCCACCTGACCCAGAGAGCGGGCCGCCCCCCGCTGTCGGGCCAGCCCCCCGCGTCCTCTGCTTCCCCCAGGCCGGCCCCACGTAGCCCAGCACCCCACCCCAGCCTGCGCGCTAAAGCCGGGCCCCCATCGCCGCTCACTTGCCGCCTCTGGTCCCCCAGTGCCCCCCGGCCAGCCCAGTGAGTAACCGCGGGTGAGGGCCCTGAGTCCACGTGCAGCCCTCTTCACACCCACGCGCGGCGCACAGACCTGCGTGCATGTGGCCACAGCACACGTCAGCACGCGCACCACGCGGTCCCCGGCGTGCACTGTGGGCTCCGGGCCGGCCTGCTCGCCCGCCCGCGTCTCTCCCCTGCTGTCGGGGTCCTGCCCTCTTTAAGTTCCCCAGTCATCCCATCCCCTGCGCACCCCGCCTGCCTCTCCCAGCCCCACGCCTCGGTGGAATCCAGGTGGACCCAGCGGCGCCACAGCGGGGCTCCCGGGTGTCAGGTGCTGGGGCCCGGAGAGAGGCTCCTGGCCAGGGCAGGACGTGGCGTCGGCCCCGGGCCTGTGCCTCTGGGCCGACTGGAGGTCCCCTTGGTGGTCCCAGGAAGCCCAGTTGTACCCAAAGCGCCAGCCCCACCGCGGAGACCCCCAGCGCCTGTCTCTTATACACATCTCCAGGGGGCGGCTCAGTGTGGGCTCCCTGGCAGGGACCCCCAGGGCCCAGGGCCCAGAGGGCAGAAAGTGCACACTTCCCACCCGGAGACGCCCATCCTCCGGAGGCAGCGCTGCTGGCGTGGGAGGCGGGGCCTGGCCAACATCACTGCAGCAGAACAGTGGACCCAGCGGCGCCACAGCGGGGCTCCCGGGTGTCAGGTGCTGGGGCCCAGAGAGAGGCTCCTGGCCAGGGCAGGACGTGGCGTCGGCCCCGGGCCTGTGCCTCTGGGCCGACTGGAGGTCCCCTTGGTGGTCCCAGGAAGCCCAGTTGTACCCAAAGCGCCAGCCCCACCGCGGAGACCCCCAGCGCTGTGGCTGAGCCCTGCAGAGCCGCAGGGAGGCTCTCAGGCGGGCCTTGGGCCTGGTTCTGACGATCCGCGCACGGCCTACCCATCGGGCACGGTTGCCCCCGGCCACATTCCCCTCTGACCCCCCCAGTGCCCTTTGGCCACCCCGGTCAGGGACCACGTGAGCAGCCCCACCATTCTCGCAGGGCATTAAAGTACGCGTAAGGAGATTTACCCACGTAACCATGCTTTAAACGTGTCTTAACTCGTCTCTTTTTGGCCGTGCTGGGTCCTCTGGCCGCAAGGGGCTCTTCTCTCGTGCGGGGAGCAGGGGCCCTCCCAGGTTGGGGTGCGCGGGCATCCCACTGTGGAGGCTCCTGTCCTGGTGGAACACGGGCGCTGGGCCTGGTAGTTGCTCCTCCTCGGCACACGGAACCCTCTCGGTCCTAACCCGCGGTCGAACCCACATCTCCTGAACTGGCAGGTGGGTTCCTCGCCGCTGGACCGTCAGGGAAGCCCCTATAACCGTGTGTAAACAGGTGCAGCTCCACAGCATCAAGCACATTCACGTCGTGCAGCCACGACCGGCACCGTCTCCAGAACCTGCCCGTCTTCCTAAAGCGAGACGCCTGCCCTCTTAAGCACAGCCTGCCCCCTCCCCGCAGCCCCGCACCACCGTCACCTCCGGCCTCTGCACCTGTGACCCGGGTCGGGACCGCCGAGAATTAGAATCCAACAGTGTTTGTCCTTGAGGGCCAGGCCTGCCTCACTGACCGCTGTGGCCCGCGTCGCGAGTGTCTTCTTTCTCGAGGCTGATCAGTTCCCGTGTGTGTTTCCCTCCCGGTCTATGCGTCCCTTGCTCTCGTCGGTGGACGCGGCGCTGCCTCTGCCTCTTGGCCGTTGATGGATGACACTGTTGTGAACACGGGTGAATGATCATCTCGCTGAGACCCGGCTGCCGGCTCTTTCGGGTCTGCACCCAGAAGTGGGCCCACCGGGTCGTGGAGTAGGTCTGTGTTTAGTGTCTTGAGGGCTGTTTGCCACGGCAGCCACACCAGTTGACTCCCAGCAGCAGTCTGCAAGGATTCCACCCTCTTCATGGAGTAGCTCTCCTTACAGCTTGTGAGGTGGGGCCTTAGTGCGGTTTTGATTCACGTTTCTCTGATCAGCGATTCTGAGCGTCTTCACATGCTTTCGGCCATTTGCGTGCCTTTAGATAAACGTCCACTCGAGTCCGTTTCCATCTTTGACTCAGGTTGTGTTTTCTCGTGAGTTTAGGAGTTCTCCATGCTCTCGAAGCTGGTCGCTTAGCAGGTGCACAGCTTGCAGGCGTTTCTGCATTCTGCGGCTTGCCTCGGCCTGCTCATGCCGTCTTAGACGCACAAAATGTTTACCTTTTGATGAAATCCAGTTTGTTTTTTCTCTTTCTGCCTGTGCGTTTGGTGTTGCGCCCCAGAAATGAATGTCAGGACCAGGGTCAGGCAGCCTCTGCTCTGCTTTTTCCTGCGCGTTCTATAGCTTTAGGTCTGTGCTCTTTTTTAGGTTAATTTTTGTGTGTGGTGTTTGGTAAGGGTCTCAACCCGGAGAAGAGACCTGAGAAGGGGCGGGTGTGGTGGGGAGGGGGGATACGGAGGCCTGAGGGGGCCCCTGAGGGAGCAGCTGGGTTGCGGGAGGGCCCTCCAGGCCCCCGGGGAAGGGCTGTGCGCAGCACCGTGAGGACGCACCGTCAGTGCCGTCTGTCCGGACACTGCCCTGCACTCAGAGGGAGCACTGGACCCCGGGCCGTGCCACCTGCCTGGGCTGGACTGTGTCCCGAGGGCTGTGGGGGCCACCTCGGAGGGCCTGCGTGTCTCTGGTGGCCCGGGACAGCGGGAGGGGCCTGCTCTCCTGGGTGGCCTCTGTCCCTGTTGCCGACCAGCTGTGGGAGTTGCTCACTTGGGCCTGTACGTGAGACTTAATGACCCCAAGTTGAGAAAGTCAGAACTGACACCACCAGGCCCCCCCAGAATGTGGCAGGCATTACCTTCAGGAGGCTGGGCCCCCGGGAGCCTTGGGCGGCGGCTTGGCCGGAACCAGACCTGCAGAGCCTGTCTCTTATACACATCTTCTCTTCTTCCCAAAGGCAGTGTCTAGATATAGTGGACTAGAAAACTGTGCTTTGTGATGATGGAGCAGGGAGGGCCTTGCCTTGGCTCTTCAAGGGCCTCTGCTGTAGAGCTCTGCTTCTGGTGAAACTGTCAGTGTGAGGATTGTTTGTGGGGATTTCTTCAGGCTTTTTTTCAGCCTTTACTGGTGCTGCTGGCCCTCTGAGATATGGCTAGGACTGTCATGTGATTCCTCTGGGAATTTGCCTGCAGGTTCTCAAACCACCTTTGTTGCTCGTCTTTTCCATTAGCAATCCCTTGTCAACTTCACTATCAGCTACATTTTAAAACTTTCTACAGGGCACATAGGCATCTCTGGATTCTTTAGGATATTAGCACTATCTGGCTTTCTATCGATACGGTGAATTCACTCTGCAGATTTCACTCTGAACTGGCTGTCCCATTTTGATGTGGAAACATCTGGAAACATTTCCCATCTGCTACTGCACTCCTGGAGGACAATTCAGCTTTCCACTGAATCCAGAGCTGATGTTTTGGGAGGAGGAGCAGAAAAAGGTAATGACCTGTTTAAGCTGAAAGAAAAAGTGTTAAGGGAGTTCTCTGGCGGCTTAGTGGTCAGGACTCTGGACTTTCCTTGCCATGGCCTGGGTTCAGTCCCTTATTGGGGAACTGAGATCCCACAGCCATGCAACGCAGCCAAAAAAATTTTTAAAGAGAATGAGCTACTCTAAACTGGCTAGTTTATCTTCTCTCTGCTTTCCTGCACTGCTCAGCAGAATGGGTACCCAAGAGTAACATTGGATTAGTTATGGAAAATAAAATAAACCTGCATGTTTTTCACATCTCAGTGGTAATTATTCCATCTTTTGAGCTTACTACATTTGAGGTATTTTCAGATGTAATCTTACTGATTGTAAACCTTGTTGCTCAGAAACTGTTTCTATGCAGAAACAGGGACATTCCATCTAAAATGAAGAAGTCAATCAGCTTAAAGATCCAGAGCTGGGTTTTTTTTGAGTCTCTGGCAAAACACTAATCTGATGGCAAGAATTTATTGTGTTGAAAGAGATTTCTAAACAAACAAGCAAATACTTCTCTTTTTATATAAAAAGGAAAGCTTGGAGCACTGGGTAGGAAGTCTTATCAAAAGAGTAAGATGGAAAAAAGGATTTAAGGCTAGAAGCATACAACAGTCAGGAAGAGGAGGAATGTTTCCACTTAAGAGATTTGGAGAGGTAAAAAAGGCTGAGTGAGGCCAGAAGTTAGCATCATCATATATCCTTCCAGGTCAAATCTTGGGAATCAGAGACAGGGTGGTACATCTAGGTGGACATAGGGAAATCAGAAGACATCGAGCTGGCGACTAGCTTTTCTAGTCATATGCAGTAGATGAGGGATACCTCTTCAGTTTGACCCACAGTCAGATAGGGCCACACCTGAATCGATTCAGGAGCAAGAGAGCAATACTGGAAAAGACAGGGGCTCCATGACTTGTGTGTAGTACAGAAGCGTGAGAAAGCCCAGTGTACTTCATGTAGGAAATACGGAAGATAGCCAGGTAGGGAACAGGGGGCCCTGGTAGGGGGCCGCTTTGACAAGGAACAGGGTAATCGACTCCACAGGCCCTTGCTCACATGTGCGTGCACACGTGCGCACTGGGGGTTCACGCGTGTGGTTGCTGCCGACACAGTGTTCACGACATCCTCAGCCTGCGTTCTGTGCGGCCGCTGCATGCCCAGCAGGGACCATCCGGGGGTCTCTGCTCTAAGCCAGACGGCTAGCCTTGCTGGGGCTGCGCCAGCTGGCCCATCGTCCAGTCACTGCCCTCAGCAGAGGCGTCTCTGGGGCGTCTGCATGTGCACCCCTCGCCCTGGGCTCTGATTCCTCATCCCTGCCCACCAGGCCCGTCCAGGCCTCCCCGCCCTGCTGGCCTGTGTGGGAGGAGGCTCACGCGCTGTTCTCTCGTTGGCAGGTGAAGGGCGGATGATCGAGGAGGCCTCCGGGGCTGCCGGGAGAGCCCTGGACGACAGCATCGTTACCGGGGACCCGCCCTCCAGTCACGCACCTGGGAGCCACACCCCAGCCACCAGCAGCCGAGCCGGCCTCCCGCCATCCGGAGGACAGGGAATGCCGGTGGTGGCCCCGCAGGCCCGGGGGCGGCGGAGTGTCCCTGAGGAGGGGCTGGGCCGCCTCCTGCGGCGGGAGTGCCATGCCAGCTAGAGCGAGGGCGCCGGCGCAGGGGCTGCAGCGGCCACGGCCTCGCCCCCCGAGGCGCGCTGAGCGCAACTGCCGGGCACCGGCTCCCTCCGCCGGGGCGCGCGTGCGTGCGTGCGTGCGTGCGTGCGTCGGGCCTGAGCGTCGCGTCTCAGCATCGTTGTCGTCGTCCAAACTCCCCCCGCGGCTGGTGGGCCCCCGGTGCTGCCCGGCCGGACCATGGGATGCCGGCAAAGCTCAGAGGAGAAAGAGGCGGCCCGGCGGTCGCGGCGCATCGACCGCCACCTGCGCTCGGAGAGCCAGCGGCAGCGGCGCGAGATCAAGCTGCTGCTGCTGGGCACCAGCAACTCGGGCAAGAGCACCGTGGTGAAGCAGATGAAGATCCTGCACAGCGGCGGCTTCAACCTGGAGGCCTGCCGGGAGTACAGGCCGCTCATCGTCTACAACGCCATCGACTCGCTCACGCGCATCGTGCGCGCCCTGGCCGCGCTCAAGATCGACTTCCACAACCCCGACCGCGCCTACGACGCCGTGCAGCTGTTCGCGCTCACGGGCCCGGCCGAGAGCAAGGGCGAGATCACGCCCGAGCTGCTGGGCGTCATGCGGCGGCTGTGGGCCGACCCCGGCGCGCAGGCCTGCTTCGGCCGCTCCAGCGAGTACCACCTGGAGGACAACGCGGCGTACTACCTGAACGACCTGGAGCGCATCGCCGCGCCCGACTACGTGCCCACCGTGGAGGACATCCTGCGCTCCCGGGACATGACCACGGGCATCGTGGAGAACAAGTTCACCTTCAAGGAGCTCACCTTCAAGATGGTGGACGTGGGCGGGCAGCGATCGGAGCGCAAGAAGTGGATCCACTGCTTCGAGGGCGTCACCGCCATCATCTTCTGCGTGGAGCTCAGCGGCTACGACCTGAAGCTCTACGAGGACAACCAGACGGTGAGTGCGCGGCGCCGCCGGAAGGGAGGCCCCTGGGGCGCAGTGGGAGCCGCCACCGTTCATGGGGAGCCGGCATCGCCCCGAGGACCGCAGGGTCGCGCCTGCCGCCAGGACGTCCGCCCAGAGCATGGCTCTCGGTGGCCAGTGCACTCCAGGACCCCCAGCCCACTCTGACCAAGTAACCACTGTCCCCGCAGCCCCGCGCCGGGAGACTGCCCTGGGCCTTGGAGCCCTCAGGGTGCTCGCGGGCCCAGTGCCCAGGGCGCCGTGAGCAGGCCACACCTCATGCCCGCTGCCCTTGGGCGCAGAGGGCCGGCTGGGGCCTGCTCCCCAGCCCTCGCAGCCTGTGGACCTCCCAGGGCAGGGAGGAAGGGGGCTGGCACCCCCAGAGGCTTTGCTGCAGGTGAGGGGGCGCGGGGGGGCAGCAGGTGTGTGGGGAGGAGCCCAGGAGGCGGGACCGAGGCTGGCTGCTGGGCAGAACCAAGAGGGGCGGGGGGCCAGCCGTGGGCCCGTGCGGCGGTTACCCCCAGCTGAGCACCGGGCTCAGTCCCGAGAACCTCGGCGCCACAACCTGACCCAGTCCTGAGCGTCCATCAGCTGCAGGGTGAAGGAGCTCCTCTGAGGCTTCGTCCCTGGGGTTGGGGACTGGGAATTCTTTCAGGCCCTCTGCCCAGGCTGAGGACCGCCCTGTGGGCTCATATAGGAGGTTGCCGAGGGACAGCTGGGCCCGGGGCTGAAGCCACTGGGGCTTGACGGGAGCTGCTGGGAAGGCTGGGAGGCAGGCCCCCGGCAAGGAGGCTGGGCAGTGCCCTGCAGGCCCAGCTGGGCAACAGGCCCCGGGCGCCAGGAGCCACAGTGCCAGAGGCCGCTCAGCTGCACAGGGGTGGGTGTGGCTGGGCCGCCCCCCAGCAGAGAGTCTGAGTCAGGCAGGAAGAGGTTTCCAATCCCAGGTGGGGGCCTGGCCAACCCACAGCCCCTGGGGCCAGCCCATCTCACTGCCAGCACCGAGCCCGCAGCTGCCCGCCGCTGCTTCTGTGTGGCGTGTGGTCCTGGGCAACGGCGGGGTGAGGCCGGGCTCCTTGCTGAGCACAGCCCAGGGTGTGGGGCTGCCCCCCGGCTCTCTGGCACCGGCTTGGTTCTGCTCCCCCCGGGGCTGGCTGCCGGTGGTCCTGGGCCCTGAGGCCCAGATCTCAGGGCCACCTCCCCTGTCGTCTCCAGGACTGGAGGACAGGCGGGGTGAATTCCCTGGGCGCTGGGTGGGGTGCCCAGGCTGTCGGCCGGCACATCCTGCCACGGAACTTGCGCCCGCAGGCGTGCTGGGTGAAGAGGGGCGAGGGGTCCAGGACCCGGGCGTCCTGTCTGTGTTCCCCGAAGGCATGCGGCCGCCCTGCCCCCTGACCCCCGCTCTGCCCCCCAGGTCTCAGCCCAGGCATCATGCCCGCCCGGCAGGTGCCCACACACTGCCGCTCCGCACACCGGGGCCCCGTCGTGTGTGGGCAAGCAGCTGCCTGGCTGAGGCCAGGACAGGCGGCTTCTCTGAGGCCCATGGGTTATCACAGTGTCTCCTGGAGCAAGAGACCCCCAGCCTGCCCCCCGCCTGGGCTCGGCAGGCTCAGGGAGGTGACTGTTCACCAGAAAAGGAGATTCTCAGTGAGAAACTCAAGCAGGGCTGGAAATTCACTGGAGTCCAAGTGGTTCTGACCTTTCATGCTCCACCAGCAGTATCTTGATGGAAAACAAACACTGCCGGGCGGAGACAGTGCCGCCCGTGAGTCCACAAGGGGGCTGGCTGCCCCCGCCATGCCCCCACCATGGCCTTTCCAAGGTGGAGGCCGGGTGGCCCTGAGAAGCCAGAGGGGCCTGCGACCCAGTGCCAGGCTCCAGACGTGGCCCCATGGAGCCCCCCTGGCCCCCACCTCGGCGTCCGCAGCCTTGTCTCCTCCGCCAGGGCCCCCCCCCCCACCGCTGCTGGCTTCTGCGTCAGCGTGTTGCCAGGGGTGACGTCAAGACCGCTGGGCTCGAGGTGCGTGCAGGGCAGCCCCTGGGCAGGGGCAGATTCCGGGGTATCCATGGACCATGGCAGCCTGTGGGTCGCAGAAGCCACGCCCAGCCTCCGGCGCAG